>JAKCWG010000556.1:0-242624 GCA_021464415.1 Lonicera japonica
TGCTTCATTTTGAATAACAATCACTCAAAGTTTTTGAAACTCCAATGCGGAACGTCTATGTTGGGTTAACTCGCGCTAACTTGTCACTTGGTTTTTGACCTTTAATGATTTAGAATTTCCGTTGTAGCTCATTACGGCAAAAAGTTGTTTTTATCGAAGGTATTCTCCCTTCAACGGGCTTCATTTTGAATGACAATCACTCAAAGTTTTGAAACTCCAATTCGGAACGTCTATGATGGGTTTAACTCGCCTACTTGTCCACTTTGTCGTTTTTGACCTTTTATGAGTTTAGAAAACCGTTGTAGATCATTACGCAAAATGTTTTTTTTTCGCGTCATTCTCCCTTAAAAGGCTTCATTTGGAATGGCCAATCCCTCAAAGTTTTTAAAATTCCAATTGGAACGTCTATGATGGGTTTCAACACGCGCTACTTGTCCACTTTGTCGTTTTTGACCTTTTATGGGTTTAGAATTCTGTTGTAGATCATTCGGCCATAAAGTGTTTTTTTCGCGTCTTTCTCCAATCTAAGGCTTCATCTCGAATGACAATCACACTATGATTTTGAAATTCAAATTTGAATATCTATGATGGGTTCAACACGCGCTACTTGTCCACTTTGTCGTTTTTGACCTTTTATGGGTTTAGAATTCCGTTGCAGATCATTACGCCCATAAGTGTTTTTTTCGCGAATTTCTCCCATCAAAAGGCTTCATCTTGAATGATAATCACTCAAAGTTTTTAGAATTCAATTCGGAACGTCTATGATGGGTTCAACACGCGCTACATGTCCACTTTGTCGTTTTTGACCTTTTATGAAACTTAGAATTCCGTTACAGATCATTACGCCCACGGAGTGTTTTTTCGGGTCATTTTCCCTCAAAAGGCTTCATTTTGAATGAGAATCACTCAAGTTTTTGAAATTCCAATTCGGAACGTCTATGATGGGTTGAAACACGCGCTACTTGTCGACTTTGTCGTTTTTGACCTTTTATGAGTTTAGAATTCCGTTGTAAATCATTACGCCCAAAAAGTGTTTTTTCGCGTGAATCCACCATCAAAGGGCTTCATTTTGAATAACACACTCAATGTTTTGAAACGCCAATTCGGAACGTCTATGATGGGTTTAATACGTGCTACATGTCCACTTTGTTGTTTTTGACCTTTTATGAATTTAGAATTCCGTTGCATATCATTACGCCCACGGAGTGTTTTTTCGGGTCATTCTCCCATCAAAAGGCTTCATTTTGAATGAGAATCACTCAGTTTTTGAAATTCCAATTCGGAACGTCTATGAGGGGTTGAACACGCGCTACTTGTCGACTTTGTTGTTTTTGACCTTTAATGAGTTTAGAATTCCGTTGTAAATCATTACGCCCAAAAAGTGTTTTTTTCGCGTGAATCCACCATCAAAGGGCTTCAATTTGAATAACAAACACTCAATGTTTTTGAAACGCCAATTCGGAACGTCTATGATGGGTTTAATACGTGCTACTTGTCCACTTTGTCGTTTTTGACCTTTTATGAGTTTAGAATTCCGTTGTAGCTCATTACGCGCAAAAAGTGTTTTTTTCGAGTGATTCTCCCTTCAAAGGGCTTCATTTTGAATAAAAATAGCTCAAAGTTTTTAAAACTCCAATTCGGAACGTCTATGATGGGTTTAACACGCGCTACTTGTCCACTTTCTCGTTTTTGACATTTTATGTGTTTAGAATTCTGTTGTAGATCATTGCGGCCATAAGGTGTTTTTTTCGCGTCTTTCTCCAATCTAAGGGTTCATCTGGAATGACAATCACACTATGATTTTGAAATCGAATTCTGAAAATCTATGATGGGTTCAACACGCGCTACTTGTCCACTTTGTCGGTTTTGACCTCTTATAGGTTTAGAATTCCGTGGTTGATCATTACGCGGTAAAGTGTTTTTTCGCATCTTTCTCCCTTCAAAATGCTTCATCTGGAATGACAATCACACTATGATTTTGAAATTCAAATTCTGAACGTATATGATGGGTTCAACACGCACTACCTGTCCACTTCTTCAGTTTTGACCTTCTTTCGGTTTAGAATTCCGTTGCAGATCAATGCGGCCATAAAGTGTTTTTTTCGCGTCTTTCTCCAATCTAAGGGCTTCATCTCGAATGACAATCACACTATGATTTTGAAATTCGAATTCTGAAAATCTATATGTTGGGTTCAACACGCGCTATTTGTCCACTTTGTCGTTTTTGACCTTTTATGGGTTTAGAATTCCGTTGCAGATCATTACCCCCATAAAGTGTTTTTTTCGCGACTTTCTCCCATCGAAAGGCTTCATCTTGAATGACAATCACTCAAAATTTTTAAAATTCCAATTCGGAACGCGTATAATGGGTTCAACACGCGCTACATGTCCACTTTGTCGTTTTTGTACTTTTATGAATTTAGAATTCCGTTGCAGATCATTACGCCCACAGAGTGTTTTTTCGCGTCATTCTCCCGTCAAAAGGCTTCATTTTGAATGAGAATCACTCAAAGTTTTTGGAATTCCAATTCAGAACGTTAATGATGGGTTGACACGCGCTACTTGTCACTTTGTTGTTTTTGACCTTTTATGAGTTTAGAATTCTGTTGTAGATCATTACGCCCAAAAAGTGTTTTTTCACGTGATTCTCCATCAAAGGGCTTCATTTTGAATAACAATCACTCAAAGTTTTTAAAACGCCAATTCGGAACGACTATGATGGGTTTAACACGCGCTACTTGTCCACTTTGTCGTTTTTGACCTTTTATGAGTTTAGAATTCTGTTGTAGCTCATTACGCGCAAAAAGTGTTTTTTTCGAAGGTATTCTCCCTTCAAAGGGCTTCATTTTGAATAACATTCACTCAAAGTTTTTGCAACTCCAATTCGGAACGTCTATGATGGGTTTAACTCGCGCTACTTGTCCACTTTGTCGTTTTTGACCTTTTATGAGTTTAGAATACCGTTGTAGATCATTACGCCAAAATGTTTTTTTTCGCGGCATTTCCCTTAAAAGGCTTCATTTTGAATGACAATCCCTCAAAGTTTTTAAAGTTCCAATTCGGATCGTCTATGATGGGTTCAACACGCGCTACTTGTCCACTTTGTCGTTTTTGACCTTTTATGAATTTAGAATTCCGTTACAGATCATTACGCCCACGGAGTGTTTTTTCGGGTCATTCTCCCATCAAAAGGCTTCATTTTGAATGAGAAACACTCAGTTTTTGAAATTCCAATTCGGAACGTCTATGAGGGGTTGAACACGCGCTACTTTTCAACTTTGTCGTTTTTGACCTTTAATGAGTTTAGAATTCCGTTGTAAATCATTACGCCCAAAAAGTGTTTTTTTCGCGTGAATCCACCATCAAAGGGCTTCATTTTGAATAACAAACACTCAATGTTTTTGAAACGCCAATTCGGAACGTCTATGATGGGTTTAATACGTGCTACTTGTCCACTTTGTCGTTTTTGACCTTTTATGAGTTTAGAATTCCGTTGTAGCTCATTACGCACAAAAGTGTTTTTTTCGAGTGATTCTCCCTTCAAAGGGCTTCATTTTGAATAAAATAACTCAAGTTTTTAAAACTCCAATTCGGAACGTCTATGATGGGTTTAACACGCGCTACTTGTCCACTTTTCGTTTTTGACATTTTATGTGTTTAGAATTCTGTTGTAGATCATTGCGGCATAAGGTGTTTTTTTCGCGTCTTTCTCCAATCTAAGGGCTTCATCTGGAATGACAATCACACTATGATTTTGAAATTCGAATTCTGAACGTCTATGATGGGTTCAACACGCGCTACTTGTCCACTTTGTCGGTTTTGACCTCTTATTAGAATTCCGTGGTTGATCATTACGCCGGTAAAGTGTTTTTTTCGAATCTTTCTCCCTTCAAAAGGCTTCATCTGGATGACAATCACACTATGATTTTGAAATTCAAATTCTGAACGTCTATGATGGGTTCAACACGCACTACCTGTCCACTTCTTCAGTTTTGACCTTCTTTCGGTTTAGAATTCCGTTGCAGATCAATGCAGCCATAAAGTGTTTTTTTCGCGTCTTTCTCCAATCTAAGGGCTTCATCTCGAATGACAATCACACTATGATTTTGAAATTCGAATTCTGAAAATCTATATGTTGGGTTCAACACGCGCTATTTGTCCACTTTGTCGTTTTTGACCTTTTATGGGTTTAGAATTCCGTTGCAGATCATTACGCCCATAAAGTGTTTTTTTCGCGACTTTCTCCCATCAAAAGGCTTCATCTTGAATGACAATCACTCAAGTTTTTAAAATTCCATTCGGAACGCGTATATGGGTTCAACACGCGCTACATGTCCACTTTGTCGTTTTTTTACTTTTATGAATTTAGAATTCCGTTGCAGATCATTACGCCCACAGAGTGTTTTTTCGCATCATTCTCCCGTCAAAAGGCTTCATTTTGAATGAGAATCACTCAAAGTTTTTGAAATTCCAATTCAGAACGTTAATGATGGGTTGAACACGCGCTACTTGTCAACTTTGTTGTTTTTGACCTTTTATGAGTTTAGAATTCTGTTGCAGATCATTACGCCCAAAAAGTGTTTTTTTCACGTGATTCCTCCATCAAAGGGCTTCATTTTGAATAACAATCACTCAAAGTTTTTAAAACGCCAATTCGGAACGACTATGATGGGTTTAACACGCGCTACTTGTCCACTTTGTCGTTTTTGACCTTTTATGAGTTTAGAATTCCGTTGTAGCTCATTACGCGCAAAAAGTGTTTTTTTCGAAGGTATTCTCCCTTCAAAGTGCTTCATTTTGAATAACTATCACTCAAAGTTTTTGAAACTCCAATTCGGAAAGTCTATGATGGGTTTAACTCGCGCTACTTGTCCACTTTGTCGTTTTTGACCTTTTATGAGTTTAGAATACCGTTGTAGATCAATACGCCAAAATGTTTTTTTTTCCGCGGCATTCTCCCTTAAAAAAGGCTTCATTTTGAATGACAATCCCTCAGAGTTTTAAAGTTCCAATTCGGATCGTCTATGATGGGTTCAACACGCGCTACTTGTCCACTTTGTCGTTTTTGACCTTTTATGGGTTTAGAATTCTGTTGTAGATCATTGCGGCCATAAAGTGTTTTTTTCGCGTCTTTCTCCAATCTAAGGGCTTCATCTCGAATGACAATCACACTATGATTTTTGAAGTTCAAATTCTGAATATCTAGAGGGTTCAACACGCGCTACTTGTCCACTTTGTCGTTTTTGACCTTTTATGGGTTTAGAATTCCATTGCAGATCATTACGCCCATAAAGTGTTTTTTTCGCGAATTTCTCCCATCAAAAGGCTTCATCTTGAATGATAATCACTCAAAGTTTTTAGAATTCCAATTCGGAACGGCTATGATGGGTTCAACACGCGCTACATGTCCACTTTGTCGTTTTTGACCTTTTATGAATTTAGAATTCCGTTACAGATCGCCCACGGAGTGTTTTTTCGGGTCATTCTCCCATCAAAAGGCTTCATTTTGAATGAGAATCACTCAAAATTTTTGAAATTCCAATTCGGAACGTCTATGATGGGTTGAACACGCGCTACTTGTCGACTTTGTCGTTTTTGACCTTTTATGAGTTTAGAATTCCGTTGTAAATCATTACGCCCAAAAAGTGTTTTTTTCGCGTGAATCCACCATCAAAGGGCTTCATTTTGAATAACAAACACTCAATGTTTTTGAAACGCCAATTCGGAACGTCTATGATGGGTTTAATACGTGCTACATGTCCACTTTGTCGTTTTTGACCTTTTATGAATTTTGAATTCCGTTGCATATCATTACGCCCACGGAGTGTTTTTTCGGGTCATTCTCCCATCAAAAGGCTTCATTTTGAATGAGAAACACTCAGTTTTTGAAATTCCAATTCGGAACGTCTATGATGGGTTGAACACGCGCTACTTTTCAACTTTGTCGTTTTTGACCTTTAATGAGTTTAGAATTCCGTTGTAAATCATTACGCCCAAAGTGTTTTTTTTCGCGTGAATCCACCATCAAAGGGCTTCATTTTGAATAACAAACACTCAATGTTTTTGAAACGCCAATTCGGAACGTCTATGATGGGTTTAATACGTGCTACATGTCCACTTTGTTGTTTTTGACCTTTTATGAATTTAGAATTCCGTTACAGATCGCCCACGGAGTGTTTTTTCGGGTCATTCTCCCATCAAAAGGCTTTATTTTGAATGAGAATCACTCAAAATTTTTGAAATTCCAATTCGGAACGTCTATGATGGGTTGAACACGCCCTACTTGTCGACTTTGTCTTTTTTGACCTTTAATGAGTTTAGAATTCCGTTGTAAATCATTACGCCCAAAAAGTGTTTTTTTCGCGTGAATCCACCATCAAAGGGCTTCATTTTGAATAACAAACACTCAATGTTTTTGAAACGCCAATTCGGAACGTCTATGATGGGTTTAACACGTGCTACTTGTCCACTTTGTGTTTTTGACCTTTTATGAGTTTAGAATTCCGTTGTAGCTCATTACGCACAAAAAGTGTTTTTTTCGAGTGCTTCTCCCTTCAAAGGGCTTCATTTTGAATAAATCACTCAAAGTTTTTAAAACTCCAATTCGGAACGTCTATGATGGGTTTAACACGCGCTACTTGTCCACTTTCTCGTTTTTGACATTTTATGTGTTTAGAATTCTGTTGTAGATCATTGCGGCATAAAGTGTTTTTTTCGCGTCTTTCTCCAATCTAGGGCTTCATTGGAATGACAATCACACTATGATTTTGAAATTCAAATTCTGAATATCTAAGACGGGTTCAACACGCGCTACTTGTCCACTTTGTCGTTTTTGACCTTTTATGGGTTTAGAATTCCGTTGCAGATCATTACGCCCATAAAGTGTTTTTTTCGCGAATTTCTCCCATCAAAAGGCTTCATCTTGAATGATAATCACTCAAAGTTTTTAGAATTCCAATTCGGAACGGCTATGATGGGTTCAACACGCGCTACATGTCCACTTTGTCGTTTTTGACCTTTTATGAACTTAGAATTCCGTTACAGATCATTACGCCCACGGAGTGTTTTTTCGGGTCATTCTCCCTTCAAAAGGCTTCATTTTGAATGAGAATCACTCAAAGTTTTTGAAATTCCAATTCGGAACGTCTATGATGGGTTGAACACGCGCTACTTGTCGACTTTGTCGTTTTTGACCTTTTATGAGTTTAGAATTCCGTTGTAAATCATTACGCCCAAAAAGTGTTTTTTCCGCGTGAATCCACCATCAAAGGGCTTCATTTTGAATAACAAACACTCAATGTTTTTGAAACGCCAATTCGGAACGTCTATGATGGGTTTAATACGTGCTACATGTCCACTTTGTTGTTTTTGACCTTTTATGAATTTAGAATTCCGTTGCATATCATTACGCCCACGGAGTGTTTTTTCGGGTCATTCTCCCATCAAAAGGCTTCATTTTGAATGAGAAACACTCAGTTTTTGAAATTCCAATTCGGAACGTCTATGAGGGGTTGAACACGCGCTACTTTTCAACTTTGTCGTTTTTGACCTTTTATGAGTTTAGAATTCCGTTGTAAATCATTACGCCCAAAAAGTGTTTTTTTCGCGTGAATCCACCATCAAAGGGCTTCATTTTGAATAACAAACACTCAATGTTTTTGAAACGCCAATTCGGAACGTCTATGATGGGTTTAATACGTGCTACTTGTCCACTTTGTCGTTTTTGACCTTTTATGAGTTTAGAATTCCGTTGTAGCTCATTACGCACAAAAAGTGTTTTTTTCGAGTGATTCTCCCTTCAAAGGGCTTCATTTTGAATAAAAATAACTCAAAGTTTTTAAAACTCCAATTCGGAACGTCTATGATGGGTTTAACACGCGCTACTTGTCCACTTTCTCGTTTTTGACATTTTATGTGTTTAGAATTCTGTTGTAGATCATTGCGGCGATAAGGTGTTTTTTCGCGTCTTTCTCCAATCTAAGGGCTTCATCTGGAATGACAATCACACTATGATTTTGAAATTCGAATTCTGAAAATCTATGATGGGTTCAACACGCGCTACTTGTCCACTTTGTCGGTTTTGACCTCTTATTAGAATTCCGTGGTTGATCATTACGCCGGTAAAGTGTTTTTTTCGCATCTTTCTCCCTTCAAAAGGCTTCATCTGGAATGACAATCACACTATGATTTTGAAATTCAAATTCTGAACGTCTATGATGGGTTCAACACGCGCTACTTGTCCACTCTTCAGTTTTGACCTTCTTTCGGTTTAGAATTCCGTTGCAGATCAATGCGGCCATAAAGTGTTTTTTTCGCGTCTTTCTCCAATCTAAGGGCTTCATCTCGAATGACAATCACACTATGATTTTGAAATTCGAATTCTGAAAATCTATATGTTGGGTTCAACACGCGCTATTTGTCCACTTTGTCGTTTTTGACCTTTTATGGGTTAGAATTCCGTTGCAGATCATTACCCCATAAAGTGTTTTTCTCGCAACTTTCTCCATCGAAAGGCTTCATCTTGAATGACAATCACTCAAAGTTTTTAAAATTCCAATTCGGAACGGCTATGATGGGTTCAACACTCGCTACATGTCCACTTTGTCGTTTTTGACCTTTTATGAGTTTAGAATTCCGTTGTAGCTCATTACGCCCAAAAAGTGTTTTTTTCGAAGGTATTCTCCCTTCAAAGGCTTCATTTTGAATAACAATCACTCAAAGTTTTTGAAATTCCAATTCGGAACGTCTATGATGGGTTTAACTCGCGCTACTTGTCCACTTTGTCGTTTTTGACCTTTTATGAGTTTAGAATTCGTTGTAGATCATTACGCCAAAATGTTTTTTTTTCGCGTCATTCTCCCTTAAAAAGGCTTCATTTTGAATGACAATCACTCAAAGTTTTAAAGTTCCAATTCGGAACGTCTATGATGGGTTCAACACGCGCTACTTGTCCACTTTGTCGTTTTTTGACCTTTTATGGGTTTAGAATTCTGTTGTAGATCATTGCGGCCATAAAGTGTTTTTTTCGCTTCTTTCTCCAAACTATGGGCTTCATCTCGAATGACAATCACACTATGATTTTGAAATTCAAATTCTGAATATCTAAGACGGGTTCAACACGCGCTACTTGTCCACTTTGTCGTTTTTGACCTTTTATGGGTTTAGAATTCCGTTGCAGATCATTACGCCGATAAAGTGTTTTTTTCGCAAATTTCTCCCATCAAAAGGCTTCATCTTGAATGATAATCACTCAAAGTTTTTAGAATTCCAATTCGGAACGGCTATGATGGGTTCAACACGCGCTACATGTCCACTTTGTCGTTTTTGACCTTTTATGAATTTAGAATTCCGTTACAGATCATTACGCCCACGGAGTGTTTTTTCGGGTCATTCTCCCATCAAAAGGCTTCATTTTGAATGAGAATCACTCAAAATTTTTGAAATTCCAATTCGGAACGTCTATGATGGGTTGAACACGCGCTACTTGTCCACTTTGTCGTTTTTGACCTTTTATGGGTTTAGAATTCCGTTGAAGATCATTACGCCCATAAAGTGTTTTTTTCGCGAATTTCTCCCATCAAAAGGCTTCATCTTGAATGATAATCACTCAAAGTTTTTAGAATTCCAATTCGGAACGGCTATGATGGGTTCAACACGCGCTACATGTCCACTTTGTCGTTTTTGACCTTTTATGAATTTAGAATTCCGTTACAGATCGCCCACGGAGTGTTTTTTCGGGTCATTCTCCCATCAAAAGGCTTCATTTTGAATGAGAATCACTCAAAATTTTTGAAATTCCAATTCGGAACGTCTATGATGGGTTGAACACGCCCTACTTGTCGACTTTGTCTTTTTTGACCTTTAATGAGTTTAGAATTCCGTTGTAAATCATTACGCCCAAAAAGTGTTTTTTTCGCGTGAATCCACCATCAAAGGGCTTCATTTTGAATAACAAACACTCAATGTTTTTGAAACGCCAATTCGGAACGTCTATGATGGGTTTAATACGTGCTACTTGTCCACTTTGTTGTTTTTGACCTTTTATGAGTTTAGAATTCCGTTGTAGCTCATTACGCACAAAAAGTGTTTTTTTCGAGTGCTTCTCCCTTCAAAGGGGCTTCATTTTGAATAAAATAACTCAAAGTTTTTAAAACTCCAATTCGGAACGTCTATGATGGGTTTAACACGCGCTACTTGTCCACTTTCTCGTTTTTGACATTTTATGTGTTTAGAATTCTGTTGTAGATCATTGCGGCCATAAGGTGTTTTTTTCGCGTCTTTCTCCAATCTAAGGGCTTCATCTGGAATGACAATCACACTATGATTTTGAAATTCAAATTCTGAATATCTAAGACGGGTTCAACACGCGCTACTTGTCCACTTTGTCGTTTTTGACCTTTTATGGGTTTAGAATTCCGTTGCAGATCATTACGCCCATAAAGTGTTTTTTTCGCGAATTTCTCCCATCAAAAGGCTTCATCTTGAATGATAATCACTCAAAGTTTTTAGAATTCCAATTCGGAACGGCTATGATGGGTTCAACACGCGCTACATGTCCACTTTGTCGTTTTTGACCTTTTATGAACTTAGAATTCCGTTACAGATCATTACGCCCACGGAGTGTTTTTTTCGGGTCATTCTCCTTCAAAAGGCTTCATTTTGAATGAGAATCACTCAAAGTTTTTGAAATTCCAATTCGGAACGTCTATGATGGTTGAACACGCGCTACTTGTCCACTTTGTCGTTTTTGACCTTTTATGAGTTTAGAATTCCGTTGTAATCATTACGCCCAAAAAGTGTTTTTTCCGCGTGAATCACCATCAAAGGGCTTCATTTTGAATAACAAACACTCAATGTTTTTGAAACGCAATTCGGAACGTCTATGATGGGTTTAATACGTGCTACATGTCCACTTTGTGTTTTGACCTTTATGAATTTAGAATTCCGTTGCATATCATTACGCCCACGGAGTGTTTTTTCGGGTCATTCTCCCATCAAAAGGCTTCATTTTGAATGAGAAACACTCAGTTTTTGAAATTCCAATTCGGAACGTCTATGAGGGGTTGAACACGCGCTACTTTTCAACTTTGTCGTTTTTGACCTTTTATGAGTTTAGAATTCCGTTGTAAATCATTACGCCCAAAAAGTGTTTTTTTCGCGTGAATCCACCATCAAAGGGCTTCATTTTGAATAACAAACACTCAATGTTTTTGAAACGCCAATTCGGAACGTCTATGATGGGTTTAATACGTGCTACTTGTCCACTTTGTCGTTTTTGACCTTTTATGAGTTTAGAATTCCGTTGTAGCTCATTACGCACAAAAAGTGTTTTTTTCGAGTGATTCTCCCTTCAAAGGGCTTCATTTTGAATAAAAATACTCAAAGTTTTTAAAACTCCAATTCGGAACGTCTATGATGGGTTTAACACGCGCTACTTGTCCACTTTCTCGTTTTTGACATTTTATGTGTTTAGAATTCTGTTGTAGATCATTGCGGCCATAAGGTGTTTTTTTCGCGTCTTTCTCCAATCTAAGGGCTTCATCTGAATGACAATCACACTATGATTTTGAAATTCGAATTCTGAAAATCTATGATGGGTTCAACACGCGCTACTTGTCCACTTTGTCGTTTTGACCCTTATAGGTTTAGAATTCCGTGGTTGATCATTACGCCGGTAAAGTGTTTTTTTCGCATCTTTCTCCCTTCAAAAGGCTTCATCTGGAATGACAATCACACTATGATTTTGAAATTCAAATTCTGAACGTCTATGATGGGTTCAACACGCACTACCTGTCCACTTCTTCAGTTTTGACCTTCTTTCGGTTTAGAATTCCGTTGCAGATCAATGCGGCCATAAAGTGTTTTTTTCGCGTCTTTCTCCAATATAAGGGCTTCATCTCGAATGACAATCACACTATGATTTTGAAATTCGAATTCTGAAAATCTATATGTTGGGTTCAACACGCGCTATTTGTCCACTTTGTCGTTTTTGACCTTTTATGGGTTTAGAATTCCGTTGCAGATCATTACCCCCATAAAGTGTTTTTTTCGCAACTTTCTCCCATCGAAAGGCTTCATCTTGAATGACAATCACTCAAAGTTTTTAAAATTCCAATTCGGAACGGCTATGATGGGTTCAACACTCGCTACATGTCCACTTTGTCGTTTTTGTACTTTTATGAATTTAGAATTCCGTTGCAGATCATTACGCCCACAGAGTGTTTTTTCGCGTCATTCTCCCGTCAAAAGGCTTCATTTTGAATGAGAATCACTCAAAGTTTTTGAAATTCCAATTCAGAACGTTAATGATGGGTTGAACACGCGCTACTTGTCAACTTTGTGTTTTTGACCTTTATGAGTTTAGAATTCTGTTGTAGATCATTACGCCCAAAAAGTGTTTTTTTCACGTGATTCTCCATCAAAGGGCTTCATTTTGAATAACAATCACTCAAAGTTTTTAAACTCCAATTCGGAACGACTATGATGGGTTTAACACGCGCTACTTGTCCACTTTGTCGTTTTTGACCTTTTATGAGTTTAGAATTCCGTTGTAGCTCATTACGCGCAAAAAGTGTTTTTTTCGAAGGTATTCTCCCTTCAAAGGGCTTCATTTTGAATAACAATCACTCAAAGTTTTTAAAACGCCAATTCGGAACGTCTATGATGGGTTTAACTCGCGCTACTTGTCCACTTTGTCGTTTTTGACCTTTTATGAGTTTAGAATACCGTTGTAGATCATTACGCACAAAAAGTGTTTTTTTCGAGTGATTCTCCCTTCAAAGGGCTTCATTTTGAATAAAATAACTCAAAGTTTTAAAGTTCCAATTCGGATCGTCTATGATGGGTTCAACACGCGCTACTTGTCCACTTTGTCGTTTTTGACCTTTTATGGGTTTAGAATTCTGTTGTAGATCATTGCGGCCATAACGTGTTTTTTTCGCGTCTTTCTCCAAACTATGGGCTTCATCTCGAATGACAATCACACTATGATTTTGAAATTCAAATTCTGAATTCTATGACGGGTTCAACACGCGCTACTTGTCCACTTTGTCGTTTTTGATCTTTTATGGTTTAGAATTCCGTTGCAGATCATTACGCCGAAAAAGTGTTTTTTTCGCATTTCTCCCATCAAAAGGCTTCATCTTGAATGACAATCACTCAATGTTTTAAATTCCAATTCGGAACGGCTATGATGGGTTCAACACGCGCTACATGTCCACTTTGTCGTTTTTGACCTTTTATGAATTTAGAATTCCGTTACAGATCATTACGCCCCGGAGTGTTTTTTCGGGTCATTCTCCCATCAAAAGGCTTCATTTTGAATGAGAATCACTCAAATTTTTGAAATTCCAATTCGGAACGTCTATGATGGGTTGAACACGCGCTACTTGTCCACTTTGTCGTTTTTGACCTTTTATGGGTTTAGAATTCCGTTGCAGATCATTACGCCATAAAGTGTTTTTTTCGCGAATTTCTCCTATCAAAAGGCTTCATCTTGAATGACAATCACTCAAAGTTTTTGAATCCAATTCGGAACGGCTATGATGGGTTCAACACGCGCTACATGTCCACTTTGTCGTTTTTGACCTTTTATGAATTTAGAATTCCGTTACAGATGCCCACGGAGTGTTTTTTCGGGTCATTCTCCCATCAAAGGCTTCATTTTGAATGACAATCACTCAAATTTTTGAAATTCAATTCGGAACGTCTATGATGGGTTCAACACGCGCTACTTGTCCACTTTGTCTTTTTTGACCTTATGAGTTTAGAATTCCGTTGTAAATCATTACGCCCAAAAAGTGTTTTTTTCGCGTGAATCCACCATCAAGGGCTTCATTTTGAATAAGAAACACTCAATGTTTTTGAAACGCCAATTCGGAACGTCTATGATGGGTTCAACACGCGCTACTTGTCCACTTTGTTGTTTTTGACCTTTTATGGGTTTAGAATTCCATTGCAGATCATTACGCCCATAAAGTGTTTTTTTCGAGTGATTCTCCCTTCAAAGGGCTTCATTTTGAATAAAATAACTCAAAGTTTTTAAAACTCCAATTCGGAACGTCTATGATGGGTTTAACACGCGCTACTTGTCCACTTTCTCGTTTTTGACATTTTATGTGTTAGAATTCTGTTGTAGATCATTGCGGCCATAAGGTGTTTTTTTCGCGTCTTTCTCCAATCTAAGGGCTTCATCTGGAATGACAATCACACTATGATTTTGAAATTCAAATTCTGAATATCTAAGAGGGTTCAACACGCGCTACTTGTCCACTTTGTCGTTTTTGACCTTTTATGGGTTTAGAATTCCATTGCAGATCATTACGCCCATAAAGTGTTTTTTTCGCGAATTTTCTCCATCAAAAGGCTTCATCTTGAATGATAATCACTCAAGTTTTTAGAATTCCAATTCGGAACGGCTATGATGGGTTCAAAACGCGCTACATGTCCACTTTGTCGTTTTTGACCTTTTATGAATTTAGAATTCCGTTACAGATCATTACGCCCACGGAGTGTTTTTTCGGGTCATTCTCCCATCAAAAGGCTTCATTTTGAATGAGAATCACTCAAAATTTTTGAAATTCCAATTCGGAACGTCTATGATGGGTTGAACACGCGCTACTTGTCCACTTTGTCGTTTTTGACCTTTTATGGGTTTAGAATTCCGTTGCAGATCATTACGCCCATAAAGTGTTTTTTTCGCGAATTTCTCCCATCAAAAGGCTTCATCTTGAATGATAATCACTCAAAGTTTTTAGAATTCCAATTCGGAACGGCTATGATGGGTTCAACACGCGCTACATGTCCACTTTGTCGTTTTTGACCTTTTATGAATTTAGAATTCCGTTACAGATCGCCCACGGAGTGTTTTTTCGGGTCATTCTCCCATCAAAAGGCTTCATTTTGAATGAGAATCACTCAAAATTTATGAAATTCCAATTCGGAAAGTCTATGATGGGTTGAACACGCGCTACTTGTCGACTTTGTCGTTTTTGACCTTTTATGAGTTTAGAATTCCGTTGTAAATCATTACGCCCAAAAAGTGTTTTTTTCGCGTGAATCCACCATCAAAGGGCTTCATTTTGAATAACAAACACTCAATGTTTTTGAAACGCCAATTCGGAACGTCTATGATGGGTTTAATACGTGCTACTTGTCCACTTTGTTGTCTTTGACCTTTTATGAGTTTAGAATTCCGTTGTAGCTCATTACGCACAAAAGTGTTTTTTTTCGAGTGATTCTCCCTTCAAAGGGCTTCATTTTGAATAAAATAACTCAAAGTTTTTAAAACTCCAATTCGGAACGTCTATGATGGGTTTAACACGCGCTACTTGTCCACTTTCTCGTTTTTGACATTTTATGTGTTTAGAATTCTGTTGTAGATCATTGCGGCCATAAGGTGTTTTTTTCGCGTCTTTCTCCAATCTAAGGGCTTCATCTGGAATGACAATCACACTATGATTTTGAAATTCGAATTCTGAAAATCTATGATGGGTTCAACACGCTACTTGTCCACTTTGTCGTTTTGACCTCTTATAGGTTTAGAATTCCGTGGTTGATCATTACGCGGGTAAAGTGTTTTTTTCGCATCTTTCTCCCTTCAAAAGGCTTCATCTGGAATGACAATCACACTATGATTTTGAAATTCAAATTCTGAACGTCTATGATGGGTTCAACACGCACTACCTGTCCACTTCTTCAGTTTTGACCTTCTTTCGGTTTAGAATTCCGTTGCAGATCAATGCGGCCATAAAGTGTTTTTTTCGCGTCTTTCTCCAATCTAAGGGCTTCATCTCGAATGACAATCACACTATGATTTTGAAATTCGAATTCTGAAAATCTATATGTTGGGTTCAACAAGCGCTATATTTGTCCACTTTGTCGTTTTTGACCTTTTATGGGTTTAGAATTCCGTTGCAGATCATTACCCCCATAAAGTGTTTTTTTCGCGACTTTCTCCCATCGAAAGGCTTCATCTTGAATGACAATCACTCAAAGTTTTTAAAATTCCAATTCGGAACGCGTATAATGGGTTCAACACGCGCTACATGTCCACTTTGTCGTTTTTGTACTTTTATGAATTTAGAATTCCGTTGCAGATCATTACGCCCACAGAGTGTTTTTTCGCGTCATTCTCCCGTCAAAAGGCTTCATTTTGAATGAGAATCACTCAAAGTTTTTGAAATTCCAATTCAGAACGTTAATGATGGGTTGAACACGCGCTACTTGTCAACTTTGTTGTTTTTGACCTTTTATGAGTTTAGAATTCTGTTGTAGATCATTACGCCCAAAAAGTGTTTTTTTCACGTGATTCCTCCATCAAAGGGCTTCATTTTGAATAACAATCACTCAAAGTTTTTAAAACGCCAATTCGGAACGACTATGATGGGTTTAACACGCGCTACTTGTCCACTTTGTCGTTTTTGACCTTTTATGAGTTTAGAATTCCGTTGTAGCTCATTACGCGCAAAAAGTGTTTTTTTCGAAGGTATTCTCCTTCAAAGTGCTTCATTTGAATAACAATCACTCAAAGTTTTTGAAACTCCAATTTGGAACGTCTATGATGGGTTTAACTCGCGCTACTTGTCCACTTTGTCGTTTTTGACCTTTTATGAGTTTAGAATACCGTTGTAGATCATTACGCCAAAATGTTTTTTTTTCCGCGTCATTCTCCCTTAAAAAGGCTTCATTTTGAATGACAATCCTTCAAAGTTTTAAAGTTCCAATTCGGAACGTCTATGATGGGTTTAACACGCGCAACTTGTCCACTTTGTCGTTTTTGACCTTTTATGAGTTTAGAATTCCGTTGTAGCTCATTACGCGCATAAAGTGTTTTTTTCGCGTCTTTCTCCAATCTAAGGGCTTCATCTCGAATGACAATCACACTATGATTTTGAAATTCGAATTCTGAAATCTATATGTTGGGTTCAACACGCGCTACTTGTCCACTTTGTCGTTTTGACCTTTTATGGGTTTAGAATTCTGTTGTAGATCATTGCGGCATAAAGTGTTTTTTTCGCGTCTTTCTCCAATCTAAGGGCTTCATCTGAATGACAATCACACTATGATTTGAAATTCAATTCTGAATATCTAAGACGGGTTCAACACGCGCTACTTGTCCACTTTGTCGTTTTTGACCTTTTATGGGTTAGAATTCCGTTGCAGATCATTACGCCCATAAAGTGTTTTTTTCGCGAATTTCTCCATCAAAAGGCTTCATCTTGAATGATAATCACTCAAAGTTTTTAGAATTCCAATTGAACGGCTATGATGGGTTCAACACGCGCTACATGTCCACTTTGTCGTTTTTGACCTTTTATGAATTTAGAATTCCGTTGCAGATCATTACGCCCACGTAGTGTTTTTCGGGTCATTCTCCCATCAAAAGGCTTCATTTTGAATGAGAATCACTCAAAGTTTTTGAAATTCCAATTCGGAACGTCTATGAGGGGTTGAACACGCGCTACTTGTCGACTTTGTTGTTTTTGACCTTTAATGAGTTTAGAATTCCGTTGTAAATCATTACGCCCAAAAAGTGTTTTTTCGCGTGAATCACCATCAAAGGGCTTCATTTTGAATAACAAACACTCAATGTTTTTGAAACGCCAATTCGGAACGTCTATGATGGGTTTAATACGTGCTACTTGTCCACTTTGTCGTTTTTGACCTTTTATGAGTTTAGAATTCCGTTGTAGCTCATTACGCACAAAAAGTGTTTTTTTCGAGTGATTCTCCCTTCAAAGGGCTTCATTTTGAATAAAAATAACTCAAAGTTTTTAAAACTCCAATTCGGAACGTCTATGATGGGTTTAACACGCGCTACTTGTCCACTTTCTCGTTTTTGACATTTTATGTGTTTAGAATTCTGTTGTAGATCATTGCGGCCATAAGGTGTTTTTTTCGCGTCTTTCTCCAATCTAAGGGCTTCATCTGGAATGACAATCACACTATGATTTTGAAATTCGAATTCTGAAAATCTATGATGGGTTCAACACGCGCTACTTGTCCACTTTGTCGGTTTTGACCTCTTATAGGTTTAGAATTCCGTGGTTGATCATTACGCCGGTAAAGTGTTTTTTTCGCATCTTTCTCCCTTCAAAAAGGCTTCATCTTGAATGACAATCACACTATGATTTTGAAATTCAAATTCTGAACGTCTATGATGGGTTCAACACGCACTACCTGTCCACTTCTTCAGTTTTGACCTTCTTTCGGTTTAGAATTCCGTTGCAGATCAATGCGGCCTCGAATGACAATCACACTATGATTTTGAAATTCGAATTCTGAAAATCTATATGTTGGGTTCAACACGCGCTATTTGTCCACTTTCTCGTTTTTGACCTTTTATGGGTTTAGAATTCCGTTGCAGATCATTACCCCCATAAAGTGTTTTTTTCGCGACTTTCTCCCATCGAAAGGCTTCATCTTGAATGACAATCACTCAAAGTTTTTAAAATTCCAATTCGGAACGCGTATAATGGGTTCAACACGCGCTACATGTCCACTTTGTCGTTTTTGTACTTTTATGAATTTAGAATTCCGTTGCAGATCATTACGCCCACGGAGTGTTTTTTCGCATCATTCTCCCGTCAAAAGGCTTCATTTTGAATGAGAATCACTCAAAGTTTTGAAATTCCAATTCAGAACGTTAATGATGGGTTGAACACGCTACTTGTCAACTTTGTCGTTTTTGACCTTTTATGAGTTTAGAATTCTGTTGTAGATCATTACGCCCAAAAGTGTTTTTTTCACGTGATTCCTCCATCAAAGGGCTTCATTTTGAATAACAATCACTCAAAGTTTTTAAAACGCCAATTCGGAACGACTATGATGGGTTTAACACGCGCTACTTCTCCACTTTGTCGTTTTTGACCTTTTATGAGTTTAGAATTCCGTTGTAGCTCATTACGCGCAACAAGTGTTTTTTTCGAAGGTATTTCCCTTCAAAGTGCTTCATTTTGAATAACTATCACTCAAAGTTTTTGAAACTCCAATTCGGAACGTCTATGATGGGTTTAACTCGCGCTACTTGTCCACTTTGTCGTTTTTGACCTTTTATGAGTTTAGAATACCGTTGTAGATCATTACGCCAAAATGTTTTTTTTCTGCGCATTCTCCCTTAAAAAGGCTTCATTTTGAATGACAATCCCTCAAAGTTTTAAAGTTCCAATTCGGATCGTCTATGATGGGTTCAACACGCGCTACTTGTCCACTTTGTCGTTTTTGACCTTTTATGGGTTTAGAATTCTGTTGTAGATCATTGCGGCCATAAAGTGTTTTTTTCGCGTCTTTCTCCAATCTAAGGGCTTCATCTCGAATGACAATCACACTATGATTTTGAAATTCGAATTCTGAAAATCTATATGTTGGGTTCAACACGCGCTACTTGTCCACTTTGTCGTTTTTGACCTTTTATGGGTTTAGAATTCTGTTGTAGATCATTGCGGCCATAAAGTGTTTTTTTCGCGTCTTGCTCCAATCTAAGGGCTTCATCTCAAATGACAATCACACTATGATTTTGAAATTCAAATTCTGAATATCTAAGACGGGTTCAACACGCGCTACTTGTCCACTTTGTCGTTTTTGACCTTTTATGGGTTTAGAATTCCGTTGCAGATCATTACGCCCATAAAGTGTTTTTTTCGCGAATTTCTCCCATCAAAAGGCTTCATCTTGAATGATAATCACTCAAAGTTTTTAGAATTCCAATTCGGAACGGCTATGATGGGTTCAACACGCGCTACATGTCCACTTTGTCGGTTTTTGACCTTTTATGAATTTAGAATTCCGTTACAGATCATTACGCCCACGGAGTGTTTTTTCGGGTCATTCTCCCATCAAAAGGCTTCATTTTGAATGAGAATCACTCAAAATTTTTGAAATTCCAATTCGGAACGTCTATGATGGGTTGAACACGCGCTACTTGTCGACTTTGTCTTTTTTGACCTTTAATGAGTTTAGAATTCCGTTGTAAATCATTACGCCCAAAAAGTGTTTTTTTCGCGTGAATCCACCATCAAAGGGCTTCATTTTGAATAACAAACACTCAATGTTTTTGAAACGCCAATTCGGAACGTCTATGATGGGTTTAATACGTGCTACTTGTCCACTTTGTCGTTTTTGACCTTTTATGAGTTTAGAATTCCGTTGTAGCTCATTACGCACAAAAAGTGTTTTTTTCGAGTGATTCTCCCTTCAAAGGGCTTCATTTTGAATAAAAATAACTCAAAGTTTTTAAAACTCCAATTCGGAACGTCTATGATGGGTTTAACACGCGCTACTTGTCCACTTTCTCGTTTTTGACATTTTATGTGTTTAGAATTCTGTTGTAGATCATTGCGGCCATAAGGTGTTTTTTTCGCGTCTTTCTCCAATCTAAGGGCTTCATCTGGAATGACAATCACACTATGATTTTGAAATTCGAATTCTGAAAATCTATGATGGGTTCAACACGCGCTACTTGTCCACTTTGTCGGTTTTGACCTCTTATAGGTTTAGAATTCCGTGGTTGATCATTACGCCGGTAAAGTGTTTTTTTCGCATCTTTCTCCCTTCAAAAGGCTTCATCTGGAATGACAATCACACTATGATTTTGAAATTCAAATTCTGAACGTCTATGATGGGTTCAACACGCACTACCTGTCCACTTCTTCAGTTTTGACCTTCTTTCGGTTTAGAATTCCGTTGCAGATCAATGCGGCCATAAAGTGTTTTTTTCGCGTCTTTCTCCAATCTAAGGGCTTCATCTCGAATGACAATCACACTATGATTTTGAAATTCGAATTCTGAAAATCTATATGTTGGGTTCAACACGCGCTATTTGTCCACTTTGTCGTTTTTGACCTTTTATGGGTTTAGAATTCCGTTGCAGATCATTACCCCCATAAAGTGTTTTTTTCACGACTTTCTCCCATCGAAAGGCTTCATCTTGAATGACAATCACTCAAAGTTTTTAAAATTCCAATTCGGAACGCGTATAATGGGTTCAACACGCGCTACATGTCCACTTTGTCGTTTTTGTACTTTTATGAATTTAGAATTCCGTTGCAGATCATTACGCCCACAGAGTGTTTTTTCGCATCATTCTCCCGTCAAAAGGCTTCATTTTGAATGAGAATCACTCAAAGTTTTTGAAATTCCAATTCAGAACGTTAATGATGGGTTGAACACGCGCTACTTGTCAACTTTGTCGTTTTTGACCTTTTATGAGTTTAGAATTCTGTTGTAGATCATTACGCCCAAAAAGTGTTTTTTTCACGTGATTCCTCCATCAAAGGGCTTCATTTTGAATAACAATCACTCAAAGTTTTTAAAACGCCAATTCGGAACGACTATGATGGGTTTAACACGCGCTACTTCTCCACTTTGTCGTTTTTGACCTTTTATGAGTTTAGAATTCCGTTGTAGCTCATTACGCGCAACAAGTGTTTTTTTCGAAGGTATTCTCCCTTCAAAGTGCTTCATTTTGAATAACTATCACTCAAAGTTTTTGAAACTCCAATTCGGAACGTCTATGATGGGTTTAACTCGCGCTACTTGTCCACTTTGTCGTTTTTGACCTTTTATGAGTTTAGAATACCGTTGTAGATCATTACGCCAAAATGTTTTTTTTTCTGCGGCATTCTCCCTTAAAAAGGCTTCATTTTGAATGACAATCCCTCAAAGTTTTAAAGTTCCAATTCGGATCGTCTATGATGGGTTCAACACGCGCTACTTGTCCACTTTGTCGTTTTTGACCTTTTATGGGTTTAGAATTCTGTTGTAGATCATTGCGGCCATAAAGTATTTTTTTCGCGTCTTTCTCCAATCTAAGGGCTTCATCTCGAATGACAATCACACTATGATTTTGAAATTCGAATTCTGAAAATCTATATGTTGGGTTCAACACGCGCTACTTGTCCACTTTGTCGTTTTTGACCTTTTATGGGTTTAGAATTCTGTTGTAGATCATTGCGGCCATAAAGTGTTTTTTTCGCGTCTTTCTCCAATCTAAGGGCTTCATCTCGAATGACAATCACACTATGATTTTGAAATTCAAATTCTGAATATCTAAGACGGGTTCAACACGCGCTACTTGTCCACTTTGTCGTTTTTGACCTTTTATGGGTTTAGAATTCCGTTGCAGATCATTACGCCCATAAAGTGTTTTTTTCGCGAATTTCTCCCATCAAAAGGCTTCATCTTGAATGATAATCACTCAAAGTTTTTAGAATTCCAATTCGGAACGGCTATGATGGGTTCAACACGCGCTACATGTCCACTTTGTCGTTTTTGACCTTTTATGAATTTAGAATTCCGTTACAGATCATTACGCCCACGGAGTGTTTTTTCGGGTCATTCTCCCATCAAAAGGCTTCATTTTGAATGAGAATCACTCAAAATTTTTGAAATTCCAATTCGGAACGTCTATGATGGGTTGAACACGCGCTACTTGTCGACTTTGTCTTTTTTGACCTTTAATGAGTTTAGAATTCCGTTGTAAATCATTACGCCCAAAAAGTGTTTTTTTCGCGTGAATCCACCATCAAAGGGCTTCATTTTGAATAACAAACACTCAATGTTTTTGAAACGCCAATTCGGAACGTCTATGATGGGTTTAATACGTGCTACTTGTCCACTTTGTCGTTTTTGACCTTTTATGAGTTTAGAATTCCGTTGTAGCTCATTACGCACAAAAAGTGTTTTTTTCGAGTGATTCTCCCTTCAAAGGGCTTCATTTTGAATAAAAATAACTCAAAGTTTTTAAAACTCCAATTCGGAACGTCTATGATGGGTTTAACACGCGCTACTTGTCCACTTTCTCGTTTTTGACATTTTATGTGTTTAGAATTCTGTTGTAGATCATTGCGGCCATAAGGTGTTTTTTTCGCGTCTTTCTCCAATGTTATGGGATCTGCATAGCCTTCACTCTATAATCCAGCTCCAGTGTTATCCTTGGGCATTCCCCTCATCTTGAAAAGGAATTGTCCTCAATTCGTCATCTGCACTAAATGGACTTAGATCAGCAACATTAAATGTAGCACTCACATTATACTCACCTGGAAGATCAAGTTTGTATGCCAAATCCTTTGCACAACTTAAAATGGCCCATCTCCTCTCGGTAACAACTTAGAACACCTTTGAACTGGAAAGCGTTCCTTTCTTAAGGGCAGCCAAACCCAATCTCCTGGTTCGAAGACCACATTTTCCCTTCCTTTGTTTGCTTGCTGCACATACTATTTAGTTCTTCTTTCAATGTTTTGCCTCACCTTCTCACGAATCTATCTAACAGACTCAGCTTTCTTCCTGCCATCTAGGTTAGCATGCTCAATAGGTAATGGCAATAAATCCAAAAGAGCTAAAGGATTAAAACCATACACAATCTCAAAAGGAGAAAACTTAGATGTAGAATGAACAGATCGATTATATGCAAACTCAACATGAGGCAAATATTCTTCCCACTCTTTCAAGTTCTTCTTAATTATGGCACGCAACAAAGTGGATAAAGTTCTATTTACTACTTTTGTTTGACCATCAGTTTGGGGATGACATGTAGTAGAAAACAATAATTTAGTACCCAACTTTCCCCACAAAGTCTTTCAAAAGTAACTCAAAAACTTTGCATCCCTATCAGAAACAATGGTTCTGGGCATGCCATGCAATCGCACAATTTCTTTGAAGAAAAAATTAGCAATTCGTGGCGCATTATCAGTTTTATTACAAGCAATAAAATGAGCCATTTTAGAAAATCTATCAACCACCACGAAAATAGAATCATTCCCATGTTTAGTCCTAGGCAAACCCAATACAAAATCCATATAAATGCCAATCCAATGGTCACTAGGAATGGGCAATGGAGTATATAGACCATGGGGGTTTAACTTAGACTTTGCTTTCTTACAAGTAACACATCTCTCACAGATTCTTTCAACATCTCTTTTCATGTGAGGCCAAAAAAAGTGTTCTTGCGATACTCCTAAGGTCTTAGTTATACCAAAGTGCCCCATTAGACTCCCACCATGAGCCTCTTTCACAAGCAACTCACGTAATGAACATTTAGGCACATAAAGTTTGTTTTCACGCATTAAGAACTCATCATGCCTAAAGTACTTATCAAACGCCACTTTCTCACATGCATTAAAGATATCTTTAAAATCAGCATCATCACAATACAATTCCTTGATGTATTCAAACCCAAGCAATTTAGCATCTAAAGTAGCAATTAAAGCATACCTGCGCGATAAAGCATCTGCTACAACATTTTCCTTACCCTGCTTGTACTTGATCACATACGGAAAAGTCTCTATGAACTCTACCCATTTGGCATGGCGCTTGTTCAACCTTTGTTGTCCCTTCAAGTGCTTCAACGATTCATGATCCGTGTGAATCACGAACTCCTTCGGCCACAGATAGTGCTGCCATGTATCCAACGCTCTCACTAATGCATAAAGCTCATTGTCGTAGGTAGGGTAATTTAAGGTCGCCCTACCTAGCTTCTCACTAAAGTATGCTATTGGCTTCCCTTCCTGCATAAGAACAGTACCAATACCATTTTTTGAACTATCGCATTCAATTTCAAAAGTCTTTGAAAAGTTAGGCAAAGATAACAAAGGGGCATTACTTAGCTTGCTTTTTAGTAGTTGGAATGCCTTCTTTTGCTCCTCTCCCCATTTGAACCCAACATTCTTCTTGATCACTTCAGTCAATGGCGCCGCAATCATGCTAAAATCCCTCACGAATCGCCAATAAAAACTAGCAAGCCCATGGAAACTCCGCACTTGTCCGACACTTGTAGGACTTTGCCATTCTTGAATAGCCTTTACCTTTTCTTCATCAACCCGAATCCCTTGTGCACTCACAACAAAACCAATAAATACAAGTTTATCCGTGCAAAAGGTGCACTTCTTCAGGTTAGCATATAACTTTTCCTTTCGCAAAACATCCAAAACATATTTTAAATGAATTACATGGTCATCTAGACTCTTGCTATAAATTAGGATATCATCAAAATAGACCACAACGAATTTGCCAATGAATGATCTCAAAACATGGTTCATCAATCTCATAAAAGTGCTGGTGCATTAGTTAAACCGAAAGGCATAACTAACCATTCATATAAACCATATTTTGTTTTAAAAGTTGTTTTCCATTCATCTCCTTCTTTCATCCTAATTTGATGGTATCCACTTTTCAAATCAATTTTAGAGAATATACTAGACCCATGCAACTCATCAAACATATCATCTAAACGTGGAATGGGGTGACGATATTTTACCGTGATATTATTTATGGCTCGACAGTCCACGCATATTCTCCACGTTCCATCTTTTTTTGGCACTAGAAACACTGGCACCGCACATGGGCTCATACTCTCCTTCACATACCCTTTCTCTAGCAGCTTCGTCACTTGTCTTTGAAGTTCCTTCGTCTCCTTTGGATTACTCCTATAGGATGGGCGGTTTGGAATGGATGCTCCGGGTACAAAATCAATTTGGTGCTCTATTCCTCGAATAGGTGGTAAACCACTTGGTGTATCCTCTGGAAAAACGTCACCAAAATCCTGCAACAAAGAGATAATAACACCAGGCAAAGAAGAATTTAGTTCGTTAGTGTTCAAAAGTGCTTCTTTGTACACAAGTACAAGAAGTTGATTACAAAGCATCGCTCTTTTTACTTCACTAGCTCTCGCATAGAAATTCTTTTGCCTCCTCTCAAACTTACTCTCAATAATCACTAGTTTTTCCACTCTACTTTTTTTTTTCTCAATTTCTTTTCTTTTTCCCTCACTCTCTTTCTTTTCCTCACCACTCACTCTCTTTTTCTTTTCGGCTCTCCGTTGCTCTTCCTCATTTTGCAATTTCAACTGATCAGCATAGGCTTGTTGTGGCGGTAAAGGTGCAAGAATGAATGTTCTCTTGTTCATCTCAAATGAGTATTTATTGGTGAAGCCGTCGTATTTAACTCTTCTATCATATTGCCACGGTCTTCCCAACAGCATATTGCCGGCTTGCATGGGAACCACATCACAAAGCACTTGGTCCTCGTATTTTGATGGAGGCAAGACTGTTGTGCAAAATGAAGACAATTCAAAGGCCATCCAAGTTCCAACAGGCCCAATTACAAGGTCGCGGGCTAAGAAGTTAAAGGCTGAGCTTAATGGATTAATTCAAGCTATTTGGGCTTAAGAAGAAGGCACAATCAAGCCCATTGGAGGGGAAAAACGTGGAGCACAAAATGGAGGCTGGGTTACACTTATTCAAGCCCAATTGGAGTGAGAAGACTATGTCTATGCGGCCCAAGAAGTGGAGTCAAGCCAGCCCACTCGTTTTTATTTATTATTTATTTATTATTGTTATTTCCTCTTAAAAACTAGTTCTTGTTTGATTAGGATTTGTTTGAGGATTCCTTATTGGATTGGTTTCTTGTGGCCTAAGTTTTCTTCTCCCTATTTAAAGGGGATTCATTGTTTTATTTTATTATCTAAGACTTTATTCATAATAAGATTGAGTGATTTAATCCTCTTTGGTTCTTCACGAACTACTTGAACTTATCGGTTTGTCCGTGGCGTTCACCAGACTTATCAATCGGTATTCCGCACCCGGTTGTGGCGTCTTCGGTTTCCATCCTAATCTGATTGTAGAAACGGTCCAGGTTCTTAATTTGCTACGGTTTTCGTGTGTGTCTGTGTCGAGGTTGGTATCAGAGGAGAGCTTCTACTATCAGGTTTTATCTATCCATTAATTAGTAATCGTTTGATTTGTGTTTCTGTTCTTCGTGTTTTATTCTTCATTCTGCTTATTGATTTATCGTGTTTATTCTGTGTTCTGCGTCAAAAAAAAAAAAATAAAATAAAAAAAAATCGAATTCCTTTAATTTGTTCTTTTGAACCCTAGTTGCGAATCTGTCCATCATAGTCTTTCTTTTGCTATCGCGAATCAGTTTCTGTTGTTGCCGCCTAGGGTAGGATTTTGACATAGTTAGGGTTAGTTTGCGATTGTAATACTACCTAATGCCTTGCGTTTGCTGAGATACGAGATTGTTAGGGCTATCAAAATTGCGATTTCTGCATACAAACCCTATCTGCAGTTGATTGTTTCATTAATCATATAAACCCTAGCTATTGCGAATCTGTTGGC
Organism: Lonicera japonica; assembly: GCA_021464415.1. Lineage (NCBI taxonomy): Eukaryota > Viridiplantae > Streptophyta > Magnoliopsida > Dipsacales > Caprifoliaceae > Lonicera > Lonicera japonica. Next base: position 27,114 of record JAKCWG010000556.1, read on the forward strand.
TGTTCATATAAGCTTCGTTTGGTGCTTAAAATTCGATTTTGTTGAGTTTCGAATTGTGTTGAATAAATCATTGAAATTTTGAATTCTGGAAATTTCGACTACACCAGATTAAAGTAGAAGTCGAGAGACCCAAAAAAAAAAAAAAAAAAAAAAAAAAATACAAAATTTTCCGAAATTCGCAATTATTTCTTTTTAGATTTGGATTCTATAGGGTCCAAGGATTTCAAAAATCACGTTTCCACAAGACTGATTTTTCGCACCTAATTCGCGTTCTTTTGCCCCTTATTGTGTCCGTAATCGTTGGGATTCTAGTTTTTTTTCTTGATTCGTCGTTTGAACTGTCCATTCACAATCCGATATTCAATTGAGTAGTTCAATAAGAACCTATAGAGCATTAATTTGAGTGGAAAGAGGCGTAAGTTGTGAGACCATTAGAGGGTAAAAGCCAATAATTGTGGAGTGATACACGAGTGAACTGAGTGAATCATTCTTCGAGTGAGACACGTGAGGGAGTGCTTGTGAGGTCCTTAATTCTATTTTGCAGGTTATATAAATAATGTCGACAAGTCAAGACGTGGCCTCGAAAGAGGAGGAGGGACGTCAACCAGTCATCCCGAACTTGCAAGTACAAGCTTTGTTAGGGGAGATGAGGAAGATGTTAAGAACTGAGATGGAGATGGTTCATGGGCGGATAGACCGAATAGAGAACACACAAATCGAGCAATCAAATAGGATTGAGCAATCAAATAATGCTCATGCTCGTAGGAGAGGAGATTCCAACCTAGAGAAGCGAGGGTTGAGGATGAAGAATCTTACGATGGTGGGTTTGAAGATGATGACGATTGGAACCCGGTGGCCGCCAATAGGAGATATGCTGGACGAAATAGAGAAGGAAGGAACAGGGAAGATAACAATATGGGTAGTATCAAGATGAAATTCCGTCGTTTCAAGGGAAGAATGATCCCGAAGCTTATCTTGAATGGGAGAAAAAAGTTGAGCTAGTGTTTGATTGCCATAACTACTCCGAGATAAAGAAGGTAAAACTTGCTGCCATTGAGTTCTCTGAATATGCGATTGTGTGGTGGGACCAATTAGTAATGAACAGACGAAGAAATAGAGAGCGTCCTATTGAGACATGGGAAGAGATGAAGACAGTGATGAGAAAGCGATTTGTACCTAGCCATTACTACCGGGAGCTGTACCAAAAGTTACAAAGGCTTACACAGGGCAACCGCAGCGTGGAAGATTATTTCAAGGAGATGGAAGTAGCCATGATCCGAGCTAATGTAGACGAAGATCGAGAGGCTACTATGGCCAGGTTTTTGAATGGATTGAACCGGGAAATTGCTAATGCGGTAGATTTGCAACATTATGTTGAGTTGGAAGATATGGTGCACGTGGCGATCAAGATTGAGAATCAACTCAAGAGGAGGGGTAGCCTACGCCAAAACCAAAGTCCAACCACACCCTCTTGGAAATCAAATCCCCTTTGGAAGAAAGAGGAGAAATCAGCCGCGTCAAAGCCCAAAACCGAGCCCAAACAAGGGACGACTAGCCTTGGAAACCAAGGTAAACCTGATCCTAATACACCTCGAAATCGTGATATTAAATGTTTCAAGTGTCAAGGTAGGGGTCATAAGGCGAACCAATGTCCCAATCAAAGAGCTATGGTGATTCGAGACAACGGTGAAATTGAGACCGATGAAGAGTCCAATGATGATTCTATGCCGTTACTAGAAGATGTTGATGATGAAGAAGAAGAGCGTGCGGCTGAAGGAGATTTGTTGGTTGCAAGAAAATCTCTTAGTGTGCGAGCTAAAGAAGATGATGAAGTACAGCGAGAAAATCTCTTTCATACTAGATGCCTAGTGAACAGTAAGGTATGTAGTGTGATCATTGATGGCGGAAGTTGTACGAATGTTGCAAGTACTATTATGGTGGAGAAGCTAGGGCTTCCTATTGTTAAGCATCCCAAGCCATATAAATTGCAATGGTTGAATGATAGTGGGGAGATCAAGGTGAACAAGCAAGTATTAGTCGCATTTCGTATTGGGAAGTATGAAGATGAGGTCTTATGCGACGTAGTACCCATGCAAGCTGGTCATCTATTATTAGGACGACCATGGCAATTTGATCGCCGAGTGAAGCATGATGGATTCACCAACAAATATTCTTTTGAGCTCAATCATAAGACAATTACGCTTGTCCCTATGTTACCGAAGCAAGTGTATGAAGATCAATTAAAATTGCAAAGGGAGAGTGAGCAAAAGAAAGAAAGCGAGTTAAAAAAAGAGAGTGAGCAAAAGAAAGAGAGTGACAAAAAGAGAGAAAGAGAGAAGAAGAGAGAAGTTGAAAAAAATGAGAAAGAAAGAAAACAAAAGAATTTTTATGCGAGAGCGAGTGAAGTTAAAAGTGCGTTGTATTCAAGGCAGCCGATGATTGTACTTTTGTACAAGGAGGCATATTTTAATACTAATGAACTTAACTCGTCTTTGCCTAGTTCTATTGTTTCTTTGTTTCAGGATTATGCGGATGTCTTTCCCGACGAGATGCCACATGGATTACCGCCAATTAGAGGGATTGAGCATCAAATTGATTTTGTTCCTGGTGCTACCATTCCAAACAGACCAGCCTATCGAAGCAATCCGGAGGAGACGAAGGAGCTACAAAGGCAAGTGTCTGAACTGATGGAGAAAGGGCACGTTAGAGAAAGCATGAGTCCGTGCGCTGTTCCGGTGATTTTAGTACCTAAGAAGGATGGGACGTGGAGAATGTGCGTTGATTGTCGAGCTATCAACAATATAACGGTAAAGTATCGACATCCTATTCCTCGCTTAGATGATATGTTGGATGAGTTGCATGGAGCTTGTGTATTTTCTAAAATTGATTTAAAAAGTGGGTATCATCAAATTAGAATGAAAGAAGGAGATGAATGGAAAACTGCTTTTAAAACCAAACATGGTTTATATGAATGGTTAGTGATGCCTTTTGGGCTAACTAATGCACCGAGCACTTTCATGCGTTTAATGAATCATGTTTTGCGTACATTTATTGGCAGATTTGTTGTTGTCTACTTTGATGATATCTTGATTTATAGCAAAACCTTGGAGGATCATGTTAAGCATTTAAAATCAGTTTTAGATGTGCTTCGAAAAGAAAAGTTATTTGCTAACATGAAGAAGTGCACTTTTTGCACCGATAAGCTTGTCTTTCTTGGTTTTGTTGTGAGTGCACAAGGTATACAGGTTGATGAGGAGAAAGTACGTGCAATACAAGAGTGGCCGAGTCCTACAACTGTGGGGCATGTACGAAGTTTTCATGGACTTGCTAGCTTTTACCGGCGGTTTGTGAAAGATTTTAGTACCATAGCCGCGCCACTAACGGAGGTGATCAAGAAGAACGTGGGATTCAAATGGGGGGATGCACAAGAGAAGGCGTTCCAATTGATCAAGGAGAAGTTGACCCATGCGCCCGTACTTGCATTACCAGATTTCACTAAATCATTCGAGCTTGAGTGTGATGCATCGGGTTTGGGAATAGGGGCTGTTCTTATGCAAGGAGGAAAACCAATTGCTTACTTTAGCGAGAAATTGAGTGGGGCAACCTTGAACTATCCGACGTATGACAAGGAATTGTATGCATTGGTTAGAGCATTGGAAACTTGGCAACACTACCTTTGGCCTAAAGAGTTCGTGATTCACACCGATCATGAGTCTTTGAAGCATTTGCGGAGCCAGCACAAGCTGAATAAGAGGCATGCGCACTGGATGGAGTTCATTGAGACATTCCCATATGTCATTCGGTACAAGCAAGGTAAAGAAAATATTGTTGCTGATGCACTTTCGCGAAGGTATGTGTTAATCTCTACCCTTGATGCTAAATTACTTGGTTTTGAGCAAATAAAGGAATTGTATCCAATTGATGTTGATTTTTGTGAGGAGTACAAAGCATGTGAGAAAAACGCAGTGGGTAAGTTCTTTAGGCATGATGGTTTTTTATTTCGTGAGAATAAGTTATGTCTACCCAATTGCTCTATGCGTGATTTGTTAGTGAGGGAAGCCCATGGGGGAGGTTTGATGGGGCACTTCGGGATTGCTAAGACCTTAGATATTTTGCAAGAACACTTCTTTTGGCCACGTATGAAAAGAGACGTTGAGAGAATTTGTGGAAGATGTGTTACGTGTCGGCAAGCAAAGTCCCGTGTGCAACCGCATGGCTTATATACACCATTGCCTATTCCTAGTGAACCTTGGATAGACATTTCCATGGATTTTGTTTTGGGTTTACCTAGGACTAAGAATGGTCGAGATTCAATTTTTGTGGTCGTGGATAGATTTTCTAAAATGGCTCATTTTATTCCATGTCACAAAACTGATGATGCTTCGCATGTTGCTGATATTGTTCTTTAGAGAAATTGTGAGATTGCATGGTATGCCTAGGACCATTGTTTCAGATAGAGATACTAAATTCTTAAGCTACTTTTGGAAGACCTTGTGGTGTAAGTTAGGAACTAAGTTATTATTTTCTACTACTTGTCACCCACAGTCTGATGGTCAAACTGAGGTTGTAAATAGAACTTTATCTACTTTATTAAGGGCTATCATTAAAAAGAACATTAGAACATGGGATGAATGTTTACCGCATGTTGAGTTTGCTTATAATCGCACTGTTCATTCTGCTACTCAATTTTCACCTTTTGAAATTGTGTATGGATTTAATCCTTTGACTCCGTTAGATTTATCTCCATTACCTTATTCTCAATATACTAATCTTGATGGAAAGAAAAAGGCTGAGTTTGTTAAGCAGATCCATGAGAAGGCCAGGCTCAACATTGAACGGAGGACGGAGCAATATGCAAAGCAGGCAAATAAAGGACGTCAGAAGCTGGTTTTTGAACCTGGAGATTGGGTATGGCTGCACATGCGGAAGGAACGATTTCCAGAGCAACGTCGTTCTAAGCTACTTCCTAGAGGAGATGGCCCTTTTCAAGTTCTTGAGCGTGTCAACGATAATGCATATAAGCTGGACCTACCAGGAGAGTACCACGTTAGCGCTACTTTTAACGTTGCTGACTTAAGTCCGTTTGATGCCAGTGATGATTTGAGGGCAAATCCTTTTCAAGAGGAGGGGAATGATGGAGGCAAGACTGTTGTGCAAAATGAAGACAATTCAAAGGCCATCCAAGTTCCAACAGGCCCAATTACAAGGTCGCGGGCTAAGAAGTTAAAGGCTGAGCTTAATGGATTAATTCAAGCTATTTGGGCTCAAGAAGAAGGCACAATCAAGCCCATTGGAGGGGAAAAACGTGGAGCACAAAATGGAGGCTGGGTTACACTTATTCAAGCCCAATTGGAGTGAGAAGACTATGTCTATGCGGCCCAAGAAGTGGAGTCAAGCCAGCCCACTCGTTTTTATTTATTATTTATTTATTATTGTTATTTCCTCTTAAAAACTAGTTCTTGTTTGATTAGGATTTGTTTGAGGATTCCTTATTGGATTGGTTTCTTGTGGCCTAAGTTTTCTTCTCCCTATTTAAAGGGGGATTCATTGTTTTATTTTATTATCTAAGACTTTATTCATAATAAGATTGAGTGATTTAATCCTCTTTGGTTCTTCACGAACTACTTGAACTTATCGGTTTGTCCGTGGCGTTCACCAGACTTATCAATCGGTATTCCGCACCCGGTTGTGGCGTCTTCGGTTTCCATCCTAATCTGATTGTAGAAACGGTCCAGGTTCTTAATTTGCTACGGTTTTCGTGTGTGTCTGTGTCGAGGTTCGCACAACCAATTCGTTGTGTTTGCGGGTTTCGAGCGATTTCACCGTAGGTCGTATCAAGGATATGTCAAACACGTGCTTCTTGTTTACTCCGTCGGTTTTGACCATATATTAGTCTACATTTCCGTTGTAGATACTTAAGGACGTACGGTATTTTTTTCGCGAATTTTTTCGATCAAAAGGCTTCATTTCAAATGACAATAACTCTAGGAATTCGAAATTCGAATTCTGAACGTCTACGATATGTTAAACACGCGCTTCTTGTTGTCTTTTTCGGTTTATATATCGGTCTAGTCTTCCGTTGTAGATCCTTGAGGCCGTAAAGTATTTTGTTCACGACTTTTTTCGATCAAATGGCTTCATTTGAAAGGACAATAACTCTAGGAATTCGAAATTCGAATTCTGAACGTTTACGATATGTTAAACATGCTCTTCTTGTTGTCTTTCTCGGTTTATTTATTGGTCGACTCTTCCGTTGAAGATCCTTAAGGCCGTAAAGTATTTTTTTCGAGACTTTTTTCCTTTAAAAGGGTTCATTTCAAATGAAAATAACTCTAGGAATTTGAAATTCGAATTCTGAACGTCCAGGATATGTTAAACACGCGCTTCTTGTCGACTTTGTCGGTTTTGACCATTTATCGGTCTACACTTCCGTTGTAGATGCTTAAGGCCATAAGGTATTTTTTTTGCGACTTTTATCCATCAAAAGGCTTCATTTCAAATGACAATAACTTTAGAAATTTGAAATTCAAATTCTGAACGTCTAGGATACGTTAAACACGGGCTTCTTTTCGACTTTATCGGTTTTGACCATTTATCGGTCTATACTTCCGTTGTACATCCTCAAGGCCGTAAGGTATTTTTTTCGCGACTTTCTTCCATTAAAAGTCTTCATTTCAAATGACAATAACTCTAGGAATTCGAAATTCTAATTTTGAACAGCTAGGATTTGTTAAATAAGCGCTTCTTGTCGACTCTGTCGATGTTGACCATTTATCAGTCTATACTTCCGTTGTAGATCCTTAAGGCCGTAAGGTATTTTTTTCGCGAGTTTTTTCCATCAAAAGGGTTCATTTCAAATGACAATAACCCTAGGAATTCGAAATTCGAATTCTGAACATCTTGTATAATTTTAACACGCGCTTCTTGTTTTCTTTGTCGGTTTATTTATCGATCTACTCTTTCGTTTTAGATCCTTAAGGCCATTAACGTATTTTTTCGCGACTTTTTTCGATCAAAAGGATTCATTTCTAATGAAAATAACTCTAGGAATTCGAAATTCGAATTTTGAACGTCGACGATATATTAAGCACGCGCTTCTTGTTGTCTTTGTCGGTTTATTTATCGGTCTACTCTTCCATTGTAGAGCCTTAAGGTCGTAAAGTATTTTTTTCGCGACTTTTTTCCGTCAAAAGGCTTAATTTCAATTGACTTATCTCTAGGAATTCAAAATTCGAATTTTGAATGTCTAGGACTTGTTAAACATGCGCTTCTTGTCGACTTTGTCGGTTTTGACCATTTATCGGTCTACACTTCTGTTGTAGATCCTTAAGGCCGTAAGGTATTTTTTTCGCGAGTTTTTTCCATCAAAAGGGTTCATTTCAAATGACAATAACTCTACGAATTCGAAATTCGAATTCTGAACATCTAGGATATGTTAAACACGCGCTTCTTGTCGACTTTGTCAGTTTTGACCATTTATCGGTCTATACTTCCGTTGTAGATCCTTATGGCCGTATGGTTTTTTTTTGCGACTTTTTTCCATCAAACGGCTTCATTTCAAATGACAATAACTCTACGAATTCGAAATTCTAATTTTGAACATCTAGGATTTGTTAAACATGCACTTCTTGTCGTCTTTGTCGGTTTTGACCATTTATCGGTCTACCTTCCATTGTAGATCCGTAAGGCTACGCTTTTTTCCATCAAAGGCTTAATTTGTAATGATAATAACTCTAGGAATTCGAAATTTGAATTCTGAACGTCTAGGATTGGTTAAACACGCGCTTCTTGTCGACTTTGTCGGTATTGACCATTTATCGGACAACACTTCCGTTGTAGTTCCTTAAGGCCGTAAGGTATTTTTCTCGCGACTTGTTTCCTTCAAAAGGCTTAATTTCAATTGACATATCTCTAGGAATTCAAAATTCGAATTTTGAATGTCTAAGATTTGTTAAACATGCGCTTCTTGTCGACTTTGTCTGTTTTGACCAGTTATCGGTCTACACTTCCGTTGTAGATCCTTAAGGCCGTAAGGTATTTTTTTCGCAAGTTTTTTCCATCAAAAGGGTTCATTTCAAATGATAATAACTCTAGGAATTCGAATTCTGAAAATTTAGTGATACGACCTACGGTGATATCGTACGAAACCCGCAAACACAACGAATTGGTTGTGCGAATGTCGACACAAATACACACGAAAACCGTAGCAAATTAAGAACCTGGATCGTTTCTACAATCAGATTAGGATTGAAATCGAAGATGCCACAACCGGGTGCAGAATACCGATTGATAAGTCGGGTGAACGCTGCGGACAAACCGATAAATTCAAGTAGTTCGTGAAGAACCAAAGAGGATTAAAATCACTCAATATTATTATGAATAATGTCTTAGATCTAAAAATAATACGATAATCCCCCCTTCAAATAGGGTGTAGAAAATACTAATCCAAATCTAAAAAGGAAAATACTAATCCAAATAGAATAAGAAAATATGCTAGTCTAAACACAATAAGGAAACTAATAATCTAAACCCTAATTGACTAAGGAAAACATTCCTAATTAATTAACGAAAACATTCCTAATTGAATAAGGAAATAATTTTAATAATTAAAACTACTTAAAATAAAGCTTTTAATTTATTCTAATGGGCCTACACAAGTTGATTTGAGCCCATGTAGCCTTTTCCGCATCATCTAGGATATGTTCAACACGCACTTCTTGTTGTCTTTGTCGGTTTATTTATCGATCTACTCTTCCGCTGTAAATCCTTAAGGCCGTAAAGTATTTTTTTCGCGACTTTTTTCGATCAAAAGGTTTCACTTCTAATGAAAATAACTTTAGGAATTCAAAATTCGAATTTTCAACGTCTACGATATGTTAAACAAGCGCTTCTTGTTGTCTTTGTCGGTTTATTTATCGGTCAACTCTTCTGTTGTAGATCCTGAAGGCCGTAAAGTATTTTTTTCGCGACTTTTTTCCATCAAAAGGGTTCATTTCAAATGACAACAACTCTAGGAATTTGAAATTCAAATTCTGAACATCTAGGGTATGTTAAACATGCGCTTCTTGTCGACTTTGTTGGTTTTGACCATTTATCGGTCTACACTTCCGTTGTAGATCCTTATGGCCGTAAGGTATTTTTTTCGCGACTTTTTTCCATCTAAAGGCTTCATTTCAAATGACAATAACTCTAGGAATTCGAAATTTGAATTCTGAACGTCTAGGATATGTTAAACACGCGCTTCTTGTCGACTTTGTCGGTTTTGACCATTTATCGGTCTACATTTCCGTTGTAGAACCTTAAGGCCGTAAGGTATTTTTTTTGCGACTTTTTTCCATCAAAAGGCTTCATTTCAAATGACAAAAACTCTAGGAATTCGAAATTCTAATTTTGAATGTCTAGGATTTGTTAAACACGCGCTTATTGTCGACTTTGTTGGTTTTGACCATTTATCAGTCTACCTTCCATCGTAGATCCGTAAGACCGCGCATTTTTTCCATCAAAAGGCTTCATTTGTAATGACAATAACTCTAGGTATTCGAAATTCGAATTTTGAACGTCTAGGATTTGTTAAACACACGCTTCTTGTCGACTTTGTCGGTGTTGACCATTTATCGGACAACACTTCCGTTTTAGTTCCATAAGGTATTTTTTTTAAAAGGCTTAATTACAAATGACATATCTCTAGGAATTCAAAATTCGAATTTTAAACGTCTAGGATTTTTTAAACATTCGCTTCTTGTCGACTTTGTCGGTTTTGACCATTTATCGGTCTACACTTCCGTTGTAGATCCTTTAGGCCGTAAGGTATATTTTTCGCCAATTTTTTCCATCAAAAGGGTTCATTTCAAATGACAATAACTCTAGAATTCGAAATTCAAATTCTGAACATCTTGTGATACGACCTACGGTGATATTGCACGAAACCCGCAAACTCAACGAATTGGTTGTGTGAACCTCGACACAGATACATACGAAAACCGTAGCAAATTAAGAACCAGGATCATTTCTACAATCAAATTCGGAAGGAAATCGATGACGCGACAACCGGGTGCGGAATACCGATTGATAAGTCGGGTGAACGCCGCGGACAAACCAATAAGTTCAAGTAGTTCGTGAAGAACCAAAGAGGATTAAAATCACTCAATATTATTATGAATAATGTCTTAGATCTAAAAATAATACGATGATCCCCCTTTAAATAGGGTGTAGAAAATACTAATCCAAATCTAAAAAGGTAAATACTAATCCAAATATAATAAGAAAATATACTAATCTAAACACAATAAGGAAACTAATAATCTAAACCCTAATTGACTAAGTTAAACATTCCTAATTAAATAATGAAAACATTCCTAATTGATTAAGGAAATAATTTTAATAACTAAAACTACTTAAAATTAAGCTTTTAATTTATTCTAATGAGCCTACACAAGTTGATTTGAGCCCATGTAGCCTTGTCCGCATCATCTAGGATATGTTTAACACGCGCTTCTTGTTGTCTTTGTCGGTTTATTTATCGATCTACTCTTCCGTTGTAGATCCTTAAGGCCGTAAAGTATTTTTTTCGCGACTTTTTTCGATCAAAAGGCTTCATTTCAAATGAAAATAACTCTAGGAATTCGAAATTCGAATTCTGAACGTCTAAGATATGTTAAACACGCTCTTCTTGTTGTCTTTGTCTATTTATTTATCGGTCTACTCTTCCGTTGTAGATCCTTATTGCCGTAAAGTATTTTTTTCATGACTTTTTTCCATCAAAAGGGTTCATTTCAAATGACAATAACTCTAGGAATTTGAAATTCAAATTCTGAACGTCTAGGATATGTTAAACACGCGCTTCTTCTCGACTTTGTCGGTTTTGACCATTTATCGGTCTACACTTCCGTTGTAGATCCTTATGGCCGTAAGGTATTTTTTTCGTGACTTTTTCCCATCAAAAGGCTTCATTTCAAATGACAATAACTTTAGGAATTCGAAATTCGAATTCTGAACATCTAGGATATGTTAAACACGCGCTTCTTGTCGACTTTGTCGGTTTTGACCAGTTATGAGTCTACACTTCCGTTGTAGATCCTTAAGGCCGTAAGGTATTTTTTTCGCGAGTTTTTTTCCATCAAAAGGCTTCATTTCAAACGACAATAACTCTACGAATTCGAAATTTGAATTCTGAACATCTAGGATATGTTTAACACGCGCTTCTTGTTGTCTTTGTCGGTTTATTTATCGATCTACTCTTCCGTTGTAGATCCTTAAGGCCGTAAAGTATTTTTTTCGCGACTTTTTTCGATCAAAAGGCTTCATTTCTAATGAAAATAACTTTAGGAATTCAAAATTCGAATTTTTCAACGTCTACGATATGTTAAACATGCGCTTCTTGTTGTCTTTGTCGGTTTATTTATCGGTCTACTCTTCCGTTGTAGATCCTTAAGGCCGTAAAGTATTTTTTTAGCGACTTTTTTCCATCAAAAGGGTTCATTTCAAATGACAATAACTCTAGGAATTTGAAATTCGAATTCTGAACATCAAGGATATGTTAGACAGGCGCTTCTTGTCGACTTTGTCGGTTTTGACCATTTATCGGTCCACACTTCCGTTGTAGATCCTTATGGCGGTAAGGTATTTTTTTCGCTACTTTTTTCCATCTAAAGGCTTCATTTCTAATGACAATAATTCTAGGAATTCGAAATTCAAATTCTGAACGTCTAGGATAAGTTAAACACGCGATTCTTGTCGACTTTGTCGGTTTTGACCATTTATCGGTCTACACTTCCGTTGTAGATCCTTAAGGCCGTAAGGTATTTTTTTCGCGAGTTTTTTCCATCAAAAGGCTTCATTTCAAATGACAATAACTCTAGGAATTGAAAATTCGAATTCTGAATGTCTATGATATGTTAAACACGCGCTTTTTGTTGTCTTTGTCAGTTTATTTATCGATCTACTCTTCCATTGTAGATCCTTAAGGCCGTAAAGTATTTTTTCCGCGACTTTTTTCCCTCAAAAGGCTTAATTTCAAAGGACAATAACTCTAGGAATTCCAAATTCAAATTCTAAACGTCTAGGATTTGTCAAACACGCGCTTCTTGTCGACTTTGTTGTTTTTGACCATTTGTCCGCCTACACTTCCGTTGTAGATCCTTATGGCCGAAAGGTATTTTTTTCGCGAGTTTTTTCCATCAAAAGGCTACATGTCAAATGACAATAACTCTAGGAATTGAAAATTCGAATTCTGAATGTCTAGGATATATTAAACACGCGCTTCTTGTTATCTTTGTCTGTTTATTTCTCGTTCTACTCTTCCGTTGTAGATCCTCAAAGACGTAAAGTATTTTTTTCGCGATTTTTTCCATCAAAAGGCATCATTTCAAATGACTATAACTCTAGGAATTCAAAATTCGAATTCTGAATGTCTAGGATATGATAAACACGCGATTCTTATTGTCTTTGAAAGTTTATTTATCGATCTACTCTTCCGCTGTAGATCCTTAAGGCCGTAAAGTATTTTTTTCGCAACTTTTTTCTATCAAAAGTTTCATTTCAAATGACAATAACTCTAGGAATTTGAAATTCGCATTCTGAACATCAAAGATATGTTAAACACACGCTTGTTGTTGTCTTTGTCGGTTTATTTATCAGTCTACCCTTCCGTTGAAGATCCTTAAGGCCGAAAAGTATTTTTTTAGCGACTTTTTTCCCTCAAAAGGCTTCATTTCAAAGGACAATAACTCTAGGAATTCAAAATTCAAATTCTAAACGTCTAGGATTTGTTAAACACGGTCTTCATGTCGACTTTGTCGGTTTTGACCATTTATCGGTCTACACTTCTGTTGTAGATCCATATGGCCGTAAGGTATTTATTTCGCAACTTTTTTCCATCAAAAGGCTTCATTTCAAATGACAATAACTCTAGGAATTCAAAATTTGAATTCTGAATGTCTATGATATGTTAAACACGCGCTTCTTGTTGTCTTTGTCGGTTTATTTTTCGATCAACTCTTCCGTTGTAGATCCTTAAGGCCGTAAAGGATTTTTTCGCGACTTTTTCCATCAAAATGCTTCATTTCAAAGGACAATAACTCTAGGAATTCAAAATTCGAATTCCGAACGTCTACGATTTGATAAACACACGCTTCTTGTCGACTTTGTTGGTTTTTACCTTTTGTCGGTCTACACTTCTGTTGTAGATCCATATGGCTGTAAGGTTATTTTTTCGCGACTTTTTTCCATCAAAAGGGTTCATTTATAATGACAATAACGCTAGGAATTCAAAATTCGAATTCTGAATGTCTATGATATGTTAAACACGCGCTTTTTGGTGTCTTTGTCGGTTTATTTATCGATCTACTCTTCCGTTTTAGATCTTTAGAGCCGTAAAGTATTTTTTCGCGACTTTTTTCCATCAAAAGGATTCATTTCAAAGGACAATAACTCTAGGAATTCGAAATTCAAATTCTGAACGTCTAGGATTTGTTAAACACGCGTTTCTTGTCGACTTTGTCGTTTTTGAACATTTGTCAGTCTACACTTCCGGTGTAGATCCTTATGGCCGAAAGGTATTTTTTTTGCGAGTTTTTTCCATCAAAATGCTACATGTCAAATGACAATAACTGTAGGAGTTGAAAATTCGAATTCTGAATGTCTAGGATATGTTAAACACGCGCTTCTTGTTATCTTTGTCTGTTTATTTCTCGTTCTACTCTTCCATTGTAGATCTTAAAGACGTAAAGTATTTTTTTCGAGACTTTTTTTCCATCAAAAGGCTTCATTTCAAATGACAATAACTCTAGCAATTCAAAATTCAAATTCTGAATGCCTAGGATATGTTAAACACGCGCTTCTTATTGTCTTTGACTGTTTATTTATCGATCTACTCTTCCGTTGTAGATCCTTAAGGCCGTAAAGCATTTTTTTCGCGATTTTTTTCCATCAAAAGACTTCATTTTCAAATGACAATAACTCTAGGAATTCGAAATTCGCATTCTGAACATCTACGATATGTTTTAAACACGCGCTTGTTGTTGTCTTTATCGGTTTATTTATCGGTCTACCCTTCCGTTATAGATCCTTAAGGGCGTAAAGTATTTTTTTCGCGACTTTTTTCCATCAAAAGGCTACATTTCAAATGACAATAACTCTAGGAATTTGAAATTCGCATTCTGATAGTCTACGATATGTTAAACACGCTCTTCTTGTTGTCTTTGTCGGTTTATTTATCGGTCTACTCTTCCGTTTTAGATCCATAAGGCCGTAAAGTATTTTTTTCGCGACTTTTTTCCTTCAAAAGGCTTCATTTCAAATGACAATAACTCTAGGTATTCAAAATTCGAATTCTGAATGTCTAGGATATGTTAAACACGCGCCTCGTGTTGTCTTTGTCAGTTTATTTATCGATCTACTCATCCGTTGTAGATCCTTAAGGCCGTAAAGAATTTTTTTAGTGACTTTTTTCCATCAAAAGGCTTTTCAATTGACAATAACTCTAGGAATTCGAAATTCGAATTCTGAATGTCTATGATATGTTAAACACGCACTTCTTTTCGACTTTGTCAGTCTACAATTCCGTTGTTGATCTTTATGGCCGCATGGTATTTTTTTCTGAGTTTTTTCCATCAAAAGGCTTCATTTCAAATGACAATAACTCTAGGAATTCAAAATTCACATTCTGAACGTCTACGAAATGTTAAACACGCGCTTCTTATTGTCTTTGTCGGTTTATTTATCGGTCTACTCTTCCGCTTTAGATCTATAAGGCTGTAAAGTATTTTTTTCGCGACTTTTTTCCATCAAAAGGCTTCATTTCAAAGAACAATAACTCTAGGAATTCAAAATTTGAATTCTGAACGTCTTGGATTTGTTAAACACGCGCTTCTTGTTGAATTTTTCGGTTTTGACCATTTGTCAGTCTACACTTCCGTTGTAGATCCTTGTGGCCGCAAGGTATTTTTTTCTCGACTTTTTTCCATCAAAAGGCTACATTTCAAATGACAATAAATCTAGGAATTCGAAATTCGCATTATGAACGTCTACGATATGTAAAACACGCACTTCTTGTTGTCTTTGTCGGTTTATTTATCAGTCTACTCTTCCGTTTTAGATCTATAAGGCCGTAAAGTATTTTTTTCGCGACTTTTTTCCATCAAAAGGCGTCATTTCAAAGAACAATAATTCTAGAAATTCAAAATTTGAATTCTGAACGTCTAGGATTTGTTAAACACGCGCTTCTTGTCGAATTTTTCGGTTTTGACCATTTGTCAGTCTACACTTCCGTTGTAGATCCTTGTGGCCGCAAGGTATTTTTTTCGCGTGTTTTTTCCATCAAAAGGCAACATTTCAAATGACAATAACTCTAGGAATTGAAAATTCGAATTCTGAATGTCTACGATATGTTAAACATGCGCTTCTTGTTGTCTTTGTCCGTTTATTTATCGATCTACTCTTCTATTGTAGATCCTTAAGGCCATAATGTATTTTTCTGGATACTTTTTTCCATCAAAAGGCTTCATTTCAAATGAGAATAACTCTAGAAATTCGAAATTCGCATTCTGAACTTCTACGATATGTTAAACACGCGCATCTTGTTGTCTTTGTCGGTTAATTTATCGGTCTACCCTTCCGTTGTAGATCCTTAAGGACGTAAAGTATTTTTTTCGCGACTTTTTTCCATCAAAAGGTTTCATTTCAAAGGACAGTAACTCTAGGAATTCGAAATTCGAATTCTGAACGTCTAGGATTTGTTAAACACGCGCTTCTTGTTGACTTTGTCGGTTTCGACCATTTATCTGTCTACACTTCCGTTGTAGATCCTTATGGCCGTAAGGTATTTTTTTCGCGAGTTTTTTCAATCAAATCACTAGATTTCAAATGACAATAAATCTAGGAATTCAAAATTCGAATTCTGAATGTGTAGGATATGTTAAACACGCGCTTCTTGTTGTCTTTGACAGTTTATTTATCGATCTACTCTTCCGTTGTAGATCCTTAGGGCCGTAATGTATTTTTTTCGCGAATTTTTTCCAATAAAAGGCTTCATTTCAAATGACAATAACTCTAACAATTCGAAATTCGCATTCTGAACGTCTATGATATGTTAAACACATGCTTGTTGTTGTCTTCGTCGGTTTATTTATCGGTCTACACTTCCGTTGTAGATCCTTATGGCCAGAAGGTATTTTTTTTCGTGACTTTTTTCCATCAAAAGGCTTCATTTCAAATGACAATAACTTTAGGAATTCGAATTTTGAATGTCTATGATATGTTAAACACACGCTTATTGTTGTCTTTGTTGGTTTATTTATCGATCTACTCTTCCGATTTAGATCCTTAAGGCCGTGAAGGATTTTTTTTCGCGACTTTTTTTCGTTCAATAGGCTTCATTTCAAAGGACAATAACTCTAGGAATTCCAAATTCGAATTCTGAACGTCTAGGATTTGTTAAACACGCGCTTCTTGTCGACGTTGTCGATTTTGACCATTTGTCAGTCTACACTTCCATTGTAAATCCTTATGGCGGTAAGGTATTTTTTTCGCGAGTTTTTTCGATAAAAAGGCTACATTTCAAATGACAATAACTCTAGGAATTCAAAATTCGAATTCTGAATGTCTAGGATATGTTAAACATGCGCTTCTTGTTGTCGTTGTCTGTTTATTTATCAATCTACTCTTCCGTTTTAGATCTATAAGGCCGTAAATTATTTTTATCGCGACTTTTTTCCATCAAAAGGTTTCATTTCAAAGGACAATAACTCTAGGAATTCGAAATTCAAATTCTAAACGTCTAGGATTTGTTAAACACGCTCTTCATGTCGACTTTGTCGGTTTTGACCATTTCTCGGTCTACACTTCTGTTGTAGATCCATATGGCCGTAAGGTATTTTTTTCGCGACTTTTTTGCATCAAAATGCTTCATTTCAAATGACATTAACTCTAGGAATTCAAAATTTGAATTCTAAATGTCTATGATATGTTATACACGCGCTTATTGTTGTCTTTGTCGGTTTATTTTTCGATCTACTCTTCCGTTGTAGATCCTTAAGGCCGTAAAGTATTTTTTTCGCGACTTTTTCCATCAAAAGTGTTCATTTCAAAGGACAATAACTCTAGGAATTCGAAATTCGAATTCTGAAAGTCTACGATTTGTTAAACATGCGCTTCTTGTCGACTTTGTTGGTTTTTACCATTTGTCTGTCTACACTTCTGTTGTAGATCCATATGGCTGTAAGGATATTTTTTCGCGACTTTTTTCCATCAAAAGGCTTCATTTCAAATGACAATAACGCTAGGAATTCAAATTTTGAATTCTAAATGTCTATGATATGTTAAACACGCGCTTCTTGTTGTCATTGTCTGTTTATTTATATATCTACTCTTCCGTTGTAGATCCTTAAGGCCGTAAAGTATTTTTTTCGCGACTGTTTTCCATCAAAAGGCTTCATTTCAAATGACAATAACTCTAGGTATTCAAAATTCGAATTCTGAATCTCTAGGATATGTTAAACACGCGCCTCTTGTTGTCTTTGTCAGTTTATTTATCGATCTACTCTTCTGTTGTAGAAGCTTAAGGCCGTAAAGAATTTTTTTAGTGACTTTTTTCCATCAAAAGGCTTCATTTCAAATGAAAATAACTTTAGGAATTCGAAATTCGAATTCTGAATGTCTATGATATGTTAAACACGCGCTTCTTGTTGTCTTTGTCGGTTTATTTATCGATCTACTCTTCCGTTTTAGATCCTTAAGGCCGTAAAGGATTTTTTTCGCGAGTTTTTTTCCTTCAAAAGGCTTCATTTCAAAGGACAATAACTCTAGGAATTCGAAATTCGAATTCTGAACGTCTAGGATTTGTTAAACACGCGCTTCTTGTCGACTTTGTCGATTTTGATCATTTGTCAGTCTACACTTCCGTTGTAGATCCTTATGGCGGTAAGGTATTTTTTTCGCTAGTTTTTTCGATAAAAAGGCTGCATTTCAAATGACAATAACTATAGGAATTCAAAATTCGAATTCTGAATTTCTAGGATATGTTAAACACGCGCTTCTTGTTGCCTTTGTCCGTTTATTTATCGATCTACTCTTCCGTTGTAGATCCTTAAGGCCGTAAATTATTTTTTTCGTGAATTTTTTCCATCAAAAGGCTTCATTTCAAAGGACAATAACTCTAGGAATTCGAAATTCAAATTCTAAACGTCTAGGATTTGTTAAACACGCACTTCATGTCGACTTTGTCGGTTTTGACCATTTATCGGTCTACACGTCTGTTGTAGAACCATATGGCCGTAAGGTATTTTTTTGTGACTTTTTTCCATCAACAGGCTTCATTTCAGATGAAAATAACTCTAGGAATTCAAAATTTGAATTCTGAATGTCAATGATGATGTGATTCACGACCGTATTTCTATCCGATATGACGAATCCGCGACCCTTAACGTTGAATACGTAAGAACCTTGGAATCACGCGAAGATGATGGAGGTGGAACCTCGACCCAATCCCTAAAACGAGAATGAACCTTGGTATAGTCGAAGACAAACAATCAATTGATGGGTTAATTGATTGATAAGTCGAAGAACAACAAGAATTAAATTCTGGCTGCTCGAAGTGTTCTTAGAACACAAGAGGTGAAAACAACACTCTCAATTTCGTATTATCAAATAATCTGCTCATACAAGAGAGTTTGCCTCCTTTAAATAGGATGAGACATAAGCAAACCCTAATTCAAACCTAAGAAACCCTAAAAACGAAAATACAATCACAAGCCCAATTCTAAGGCAACAAAAAATAATGGAGAGCCCTAAACAAGCCCAAAAACACTCTTAGCAAGCCCATCACTCTAAATACTAATTATACATAATCCTTGGGCTGCAAATTAATAAAAACAATAATAAAAACGCCTTAATTATTCTACGTCTTCTTGGCTAAGCATTATTTTCCATTCGTGCTCTGAATCTCCTTGAATGCTTCTCCAAGCGTCAGCTTTATTCATCAACTCGTGGACCATGCTCACGAGTGCTTCCTTCATCTTCCTTGCTCTAGCTCGGGTGATTGGACCACTTGGAACCCGGATGGGATCTGCATAGTTTTCACTCCATGATCTAGCTCTCGTGCTATCCTCAGGCTCATCATTCCCCTCCTCTTGAAAAGGAATTGTCCTCAATTCGTCATCTGTACTAAACGGACTTAGGTCAGCGACATTAAATGTAGCACTTACATTATACTCACCTGGTAGATCAAGTTTATATGCATTGTCATTGATCCTTTGCACAACTTGAAATGGTCCATCTCCTCTCGGTAAAAGCTTAGAACGCCGTTGAACTGGAAAGCGTTCCTTCCTCAAGTGCAACCAAACCCAATCTCCTGTTTCAAAAACCATCTTCTTCCTTCCTTTGTTGGCTTGTCGCACATATTGCTCGGTTCTTCTCTCAATGTTTTGCCTCGCCTTCTCATGAATCTGTCTAACAAACTCAGCTTTCTTCCTGCCATCTAGGTTAGCATGCTCAACAGGTAATGGCAATAAATCCAAAGGAGCTAAAGGATTAAAACCATACACAATCTCAAAAGGAGAAAACTTAGATGCAGAATGAACAGATCTATTATATGCAAACTCAACATGAGGCAAACATTCTTCCCACTCTTTTAAGTTCTTCTTAATTATGGCACGCAACAAAGTGGATAAAGTTCTATTTACTACTTCCGTTTGGCCATCAGTTTGGGGGTGACATGTAGTAGAAAACAACAATTTAGTACCCAACTTTCCCCACAAAGTCTTCCAAAAGTAGCTCAAAAACTTTGCATCCCTATCAGAAACTATGGTTCTAGGCATGCCATGCAAACGCACAATTTCTTTGAAGAACAAATTAGCAATTCGTGGTGCATCATCAGTTTTATGACAAGCAATGAAATGAGCCATTTTAGAAAATCTATCAACCACCACGAAAACAGAATCATTCCCATGTTTAGTCCTAGGCAAGCCCAACACAAAATCCATAGAAATATCAACCCAAGGGTCACTAGGAATGGGTAATGGAGTATACAAACCATGGGGATTTAACTTAGACTTTGCCTTCTTACAAGTAACACATCTCTCACATATTCTTTCAACATCTCTTTTCATGTGAGGCCAAAAGAAGTGTTCTTGCAATACTCCTAAAGTCTTAGCTATACCAAAGTGTCCCATTAAACTCCCACCATGCGCTTCTTTCACAAGCAATTCGCGCAATGAACATTTAGGCACACAAAGTTTGTTTTCACGCATTAGAAATCCATCATGCCTAAAGTACTTATCAAATGCTAATTTTTCACATGCATTGAATATATCTCGAAAATCAGCATCATCACAATACAAATCCTTGATGTATTCAAACCCAAGCAATTTAGCATCCAAAGTAGCAATTAAAGTATACCTGCGTGATAAAGCATCCGCTACAACATTCTCTTTACCTTGCTTGTACTTGATCACATATGGAAATGTCTCTATGAACTCCACCCACTTGGCATGGCGCTTGTTTAGCTTTTGCTGCCCCTTCAAGTGCTTCAATGATTCATGATCCGTGTGAATCACGAACTCCTTTGGCCAAAGATAGTGCTGCCAAGTATCCAACGCTCTCACCAACGCATAAAGCTCCTGTATGCTATTGGCCTTCCTTCCTGCATAAGAACAGCACCAATTCCATTTCCTGAAGCATCGCATTCAATTTCAAAAGTTTTTGCAAAGTTAGGCAAAGATAACAAAGGGGCGTTACTTAGCTTGCTTTTTAGTAATTCGAATGCCTTCTCTTGCTCCTCTCCCCATTTGAATCCCACATTCTTTTTGATCACTTCAGTCAATGGCGCTGCAATAGTACTAAAGTCTTTCACGAACCGCCGATAGAAACTAGCAAGTCCATGGAAACTTCGCACTTGCCCAACACTTGTAGGACTTTGCCATTCTTGAATAGCCTTCACCTTTTCTTTATCAACCTGAATCCCTTGTGCACTTACAACAAAACCAAGAAATACAAGCTTATCCGTGCAAAAAGTGCACTTTTTCAGGTTAGCATATAACTTCTCCTTTCGCAAGACATCCAAAACAGATTTTAATTGAATTACGTGGTCATCTAGACTCTTGCTATAGATAAGAATATCATCAAAATAGACTACAACAAACCTGCCTATAAAAGGTCTCAAAACATGGTTCATTAATCTCATGAAAGTGCTAGGTGCATTAGTCAAACCAAAAGGCATAACTAACCATTCATATAAACCATATTTTGTTTTAAAGGCTGTTTTCCATTCATCTCCTTCTTTCATCCTAATTTGATGATATCCACTCTTCAAATCAATTTTAGAGAATATACTAGACCCATGCAACTCATCAAGCATATCATCTAAACGTGGAATGGGATGACGATATTTTACCGTGATATTATTTATGGCTCGGCAGTCCACGCACATTCTCCATGTTCCATCCTTTTTTGGCACTAGCAACACTGGCACCGCACATGGGCTCATACTCTCTCTCACATACCCTTTCTCCAACAGCTCCGTAACTTGCCTTTGAAGTTCCTTCGTTTCCTCCGGATTACTCCTATAGGCTGGCCGGTTTGGAATGGAGGCCCCGGGTACAAAATCAATTTGGTGTTCTATTCCTCGGATGGGTGGTAAACCGCTTGGCGTATCCTCCGGAAAGACGTCACCAAAATCCTGCAACAAAGAGACAATAACACTAGGCAAAGAAGAATTTAGCTCGTTAGTATTCAAAAGCGCTTCTTTGTATACAAATACAATAAGCTGATTACAAAGCATCGCTCTTTTCACTTCACTAGCTCTCGCATAGAAATTCTTTTGCCTCCTCTCAAACTTGCTCTCAATAGTCACTGGTTTTTCCACTCTACTCTCTTTTTTCTCAAGTTCTTTTCTTTTTCCCTCACTCTCTTTCTTTTCCTCACCATTCTCTCTCTTTTTCTTTTCAGCTCTCCGTTGCTCCTCCTCACTTTGCAACTTCAACTGATCGGAATAGGCTTGCTTTGGCGGTAAAGGTGCAAGAATGATTGTTCTCTTGTTCATCTCAAATGAATATTTATTGGTGAAGCCATCATGTTTAACTCTCCTATCATATTGCCATGGCCTCCCCAATAACATATGGCCGGCTTGCATGGGAACCACGTCACAAAGCACTTGGTCCTCGTACCTACCAATGCTAAAGGACACCAAAACCTGCTTGTTGACCCTCACTTCACCGCTATCATTCAGCCACTGCAATTTGTAAGGCCTTGGGTGCTTAGTCGTGTGCAATGCTAGCTTCTCCACCATCGTCGTGCTAGCCACATTAGTGCAACTACCTCCGTCTATCACCAAACTACACACCTTGCCTAGCACTAGGCATCTAGTGTGGAAAATATTCTCGCGCTGCTCCTCATCCTCCTTTGCTTGCGTGCTAAGCGCTCTTCTTGCAACTAATAATTCACCCTGGATGGCGCTCTCCTCTTCTTCTACATCTTCCAAAGGTGGCATAGCTTCAGCGCCTTCTTCATCCGTCTCATATTCTCCATTATCTAGAAGCATCATTACTCTCTTATTCGGGCATTGAGTGGAAACATGGCCTCTCCCTTGACACTTCCAACATATAATGTCCCTATTTCGGGTAGTAGGGGTATTAGTGGTGTTAGGGGCTGTCTTAGCTTGGCCTCCACTAGGAACTTCTGATTTTGAATCAACTTTCGGTTTCGGAGTGGTTGCTTTGTCATCCTTCTTCCACGGACTTTGTTTCCATGGAGTAGAGTAAGAACTTTGGCTTGGCTTGAAAACTACCCCTCCTCTTGAGCTGCCTCTCTATTTTAATTGCCGTGTGCACCATATCTTCAATCTCAACATATGGCTGCAATTCAACCGCGTTGGCAATTTCCCGGTTTAACCCACTCAAGAACCGTGCCATGGTAGCTTCTCTATTTTCATCAACCTTGGCCCGAATCATGGCCACTTCCATCTCCTTATAGTATTCATCAACACTACGATTTCCCTGCGTAAGCCCCTGCAATTTTTGGTACAATTCCCGATAATAGTGATCGGGTACAAACCGCCTTTTCATCAACCGCTTCATCTCATCCCAAGTCTCCACGGGCCCTTCATCGCTTCGCCTTCTCTCTACCATCAAGCGATCCCACCAAACAAGTGCGTAATCTGAAAATTCAATGGCCGCCAATTTCACCTTCTTGGACTCGGAGTAATTATGGCAAGCAAAGACCAATTCAACTTTCTTGACCCACTCAAGATAGGCCTCGGGGTCATTTTTTCCTTGGAAGGATGGAATCCTCATTTTGATCCCATTCATGTTGTCATCTTCCCGATAAGATCCCCTACCAAACCGCCTACCATTCCGCCGATTAGCGATTGCCGAATCAACATCGCTATCCCCATCGTCAAAACTATCGCGGTAATAGTTGTCAAAATCAGCCCGCCGTTCCCTAGGCTGCGGTCTCCCACTTCTTTGAGCATTTTGTGATATGCCGGATTGCTCAATTTGAGTGCTCTCAACTCTGTCTACCTTCACCCGCATTCTCTTCAATTCCTCACTCATTTCTTCCACCTGCTCTTTAAAGCCACCCAACTCCTCTCTCATCATTTTTTGTAAGGTGCTCGTCATGGCTTCTTGGAATAACCTAGGATCGAAACTCGTCATATTGCTGCAAAACAGAGGTTAGCACAATATAAAGAAATAAATTTTCCTCACTGCACTCCCTTACGTGTTTCGCTCAAAATAATATCACTCTGATTTTACCGCTCGTGTTTAGTGTTCAATGTATTGATATTCCTCTCAATTTTCACCTTTTGGAACTTCAAACGGATCGAAAAGCAAGAACCCTTTCCTTGGCTGCCCAAATAGACCAATCACAACCCAAACAGATCAATTGTATGCTAGGACAAGTACGTTTTCACCAAGAACTCAAGAAACAAGAATCCCAATGAAATATGGACAAAATACGAAGCCAAATTTCGACAAAATTGAGCGAAAATTTAGGCTAGTGAAAAAGTGATTTTTGGAACCCTTGGAACCTATAGAATCAGAATGCTAAAAGAAATAAAGTCAAATTTCGGAATTTTTTGTACTTTTTTTTTTTTTTTTTTTTTTTTTCTGACCTAGAATCACAGGTCTAGGGTTTTATGGTGTTTGAAATACTAGCCACCACAACTAGGGTTTTTGACCAAGAATTGTGTCTAGGGTATTATGATATTTGTAAGACCAGCCGCCTCAACTATCAAAAGCCACCGCAATATCAAGTTAACTAGGAATCAAGAGAATCGCAACTAGAGATTATTGCAAACAACAAATCGAGCTTTACTAAAATCTGGACAGATTATGAATGGACAGATTTGCGAATATTGTTTAGCAACGAAATTGAAGATTTCGACTTTGAACAACACAGATGAAACAAGACAAGCAAATCCGTAGATACCAAGAACAGATTATCAAAGGTAAGAACAGATTTTTTTTAATTTTTTTTTTTAACAAGAACAGATCCGAAAAAAAATAGCAAGAACAGATTATCAAATCCGTGAATAGCAAGAACAGATTTGTTATAACAAGAACAGATTCGTAAGAGTAAGATCCGAAATAGCAAGAACAGATTTGTTATAACAAGAACAGATTCGTAAGAATAAGATCCCAAATAGCAAGAACAGATTCGTAAGATTCAAAATAGCAAAAAACAGATTCGTAAATAGCAAGAACACGATAAGATAAACCTGGATAGAAAGAATCGCTCTGATACCAATGATGTGATTCACGACCGTATTTCTATCCGATATGACGAATCCGCGACCCTTAACGTTGAATACGTAAGAACCTTGGAATCACGCGAAGATGATGGAGGTGGAACCTCGACCCAATCCCTAAAACGAGAATGAACCTTGGTATAGTCGAAGACAAACAATCAATTGATGGGTTAATTGATTGATAAGTCGAAGAACAACAAGAATTAAATTCTGGCTGCTCGAAGTGTTCTTAGAACACAAGAGGTGAAAACAACACTCTCAATTTCGTATTATCAAATAATCTGCTCATACAAGAGAGTTTGCCTCCTTTAAATAGGATGAGACATAAGCAAACCCTAATTCAAACCTAAGAAACCCTAAAAACGAAAATACAATCACAAGCCCAATTCTAAGGCAACAAAAAATAATGGAGAGCCCTAAACAAGCCCAAAAACACTCTTAGCAAGCCCATCACTCTAAATACTAATTATACATAATCCTTGGGCTGCAAATTAATAAAAACAATAATAAAAACGCCTTAATTATTCTACGTCTTCTTGGCTAAGCATTATTTTCCATTCGTGCTCTGAATCTCCTTGAATGCTTCTCCAAGCGTCAGCTTTATTCATCAACTCGTGGACCATGCTCACGAGTGCTTCCTTCATCTTCCTTGCTCTAGCTCGGGTGATTGGACCACTTGGAACCCGGATGGGATCTGCATAGTCTTCACTCCATGATCTAGCTCTCGTGCTATCCTCAGGCTCATCAAATGATATGCTAAACACGCGCCTCTTGTTGTCTTTGTCGGTTTAATTTTCGATCTAGTCTTCCGTTGTAGATCCTTAAGGCCGTAAAGGATTTTTTTCGCGACTTTTTCCATCAAAAGGCTTCATTTCAACGGACAATAACTCTTGGAATTCGAAATTCGAATTCTGAACGTCTAGGATTTGTTAAACACGTGCTTCTTGCCCGAAAATTATTTTTTTCGCCAGTTTTTTCCATCAAAAGGCTACAGGTCAAATGTCAATAACTCTAGGAGTTGAAAATTCGAATTCTGAATGTCTAGGATATGTTAAACACGCGCTTCTGGTTATCTTTGTCTGTTTATTTCTCGTTCTACTCTTCCGTTGTAGATCCTTAAAGACGTAAAGTATTTTTTTCGCGACTTTTTTTCCATCAAAAGGATTCATTTCAAATGGCAATAACTCTAGGAATTCAAAATTCAAATTCTGAATGTCTAGGATATGTTAAACACGCGCTTGTTATTGTCTTTGACAATTTATTTATCGATCTACTCTTCTGTTGTAGATCCTTAAGGCCGTAAAGTATTTTTTTCGCGACTTTTTTCCGTCAAAAGGTTTCATTTCAAATGACAATAACTCTAGGAATTCGAAATTCGCATTCTGAGCATCTACGATATGTTAAACACGCGCTTCTTCTTGTCTTTGTCCATTTATTTATCGATCTACTCTTTCGTTGTATATCCTTAAAGCCGTAAATTATTTTATTCGCGACTTTTTTCCATTAAAGGCTTCATTTCAAATGACAATAACTCTAGGAATTCGAAATTCGCATTCTGAACATCTACGATATGTTAAAGACGCGCTTCTTGTTGTCTTTGTCGGTTTATTTATCGGTCTACTCTTCCGTTTTAGATCCATAAGGCCGTAAATATTTTTTTCGCGACTTTTTTCCATCAAAAGGCTTCATTTCAAATGACAATAACTCTAGGTATTCAAAATTCGAATTCTAAATGTCTAGGATTTGTTAAACATGCGCCTCTTGTTGTCTTTGTCAATTTATTTATCGATCTACTCTTTCGTTGTAGATCCTTAAGGCCGTAAAGAATTTTTTTAGTGACTTTTTTCCATCAAAAGGCTTTATTTCAAAGGACAATAACTATAGGAATTCGAAATTTGAATTCAGAACGTCTAGGATTTGTTAAACACACGCTTCTTGTCGAATTTGTTGGATTTGACCATTTGTCAGCCTATACTTCCGTTGTAGATCCTCGTGGCCGCAATGTATTTTTTTCGCGAGTTTTTTCCATCAAAAGGCTACATTTCAAATGACAATAACTCTAGGAATTGAAAATTCAAATTCTGAATGTCTAGGATATGTTAAACACGCGCTTCTTGTTGTCTTTGTCCGTTTATTTATCGATCTACCCCTCCATTGTAGATCCTTAAGGCCGTAATGTATTTTTCTCGTGACTTTTTTCCATCAAATGGCTTCATTTCAACTGAGAACAACTCTAGAAATTCGAAATTTGCATTCTGAACGTCTACGATATGTTAAACACGCGCTTCTTGATGTCCTTGTCGGTTTATTTATCGGTCTACCCTTCCGTTGTAGATCCTTAAGGCCGTAAAGTTTTTTTTTCGCAACTTTTTTCCATCAAAAGGTTTCATTTCAAAGGACAGTAACTCTGAACGTCTAGGATTTGTTAAACTCGCGCTTCTTGTCGACTTTGTCGGTTTTGACCATTTGTCAGTCTACACTTCCGTTGTAGATCTTTGTGGCCGCATGGTATTTTTTTGCGAGTTTTTTCCATCAAAAGACTTCATTTCAAATGACAATAACTCTAGCAATTCGAAATTCGCATTCTGAACATCTACGATATGTTAAACACGGGCTTCTTGTTGTCTTTCTCGGCTTATTTATCGGTCTACTCTTCCGTTGTATATCCTTAAGGCTGTAAATTAATTTTTTCGCGACTTTTTTCAATCAAAAGGCTTCATTTCAAAGGACAATGACTCTAGGAATACGAAATTCGAATTCTAATTGTCTTGGATTTGTTAAACATGCGCTTCATATCGACTTGGTCGGTTTTGACCATTTATCGGTCTAGACTTCCGTTGTAAATCCTTATGGCCGTAAGGTATTTTTTTTGCGCCTTTTTTTCGATCAAAAGGCTTCATTTCAAATGACATTAACTCTAGGAATTCGAAATTCGAATTCTAAATGTCTATGATATGTTAAACACGCGCCTCTTCTTGTCTTTGTTAGTTTATTTATCGATCTACTCTTCCGTTATAGATCCTTAAGGCCGTAAAGAATTTTTTCAGTGACTTTTTCCATCAAAAGGCTTCATTTCAAAGGACAATAACTCTAGGAATTCAAAATTTGAATTCTGGACGTCTAGGATTTGTTAAACACGCGCTTCTTGTTGACCATTTGTCAGTCTAAACTTCCGTTGTAGATCCTTATGGCGGTAAGGTATTTTTTTCGCGAGTTTTTTTGATCAAAAGGCTACATTTCAAATGACAATAACTCTAGGAATTCAAAATTCGAATTCAGAATGTCTAGGATATGTTAAACACGCGCTTCTTGTTGTCTTTGTCCGTTTATTTATCGATCTACTCTTCCGTTGAAGTTTCTTAAGGCCGTAAATGATTTTTTTCGCATCTTTTTTCCATCAAAAGGCTTCATTTCAAAGGACAATAACACTAGGAATTCGAAATTCGAATTATGAACGTCTTGGATTTGTTAAACACGCGCTTCTTGTCGACTTTGTCAGTCTACACTTCTGTTGTAGATCTTTATGGCCGCATGGTATTTTTTTTGCGAGTTTTTTCCATCAGAAGGCTACATTTCAAATGACAATAACTCTAGGAATTCAAAATTCGAATTATGAATGTCTAGGATATGTTAAACACGCGCCTCATCTTGTCTTTGTCGGTTTACTTATCGATCTACTCCTCCGTTGTAGATCCTTAAGGCCGTAAAGAATTTTTTTGGTGACTTTTTCCATCAAATGGCTTCATTTCAAAGGACAATAACTGTAGGAATTCAAAATTCGAATTCTGAACGTCTATGATTTGTTAAACATGCGCTTCTTGTCGACTTTGTAGGTTTTGACCATTTGTCAGTCTAAACTTCCGTTGTAGATCCTTATGTCAGTTTATTTATCGATCTACTCTTCTGTTGTAGATCCTTAAGGCCGTAAAGAATTTTTTTAGTGACTTTTTTCCATCAAAATGCTACATTTCAAATGACAATAACTCTAGGAATTCAAAATTCGAATTCAGAATGTCTAGGATATGTTAAACAAGCACTTCTTGTTGTCTTTGTCCGTTTATTTATCGATCTACTCTTCCGTTGTAGTTTCTTAAGGCCGCAAATGATTTTTTTCGCGTCTTTTTTCCATCGAAAGGCTTCTTTTCAAAGGACAATAACTCTAGGAATTCGAAATTCGAATTCTGAACGTCTAGGATTTGTTAAACACGCGCTTCTTGTCGACTTTGTCAGTCTACACTTCCGTTGTAGATCTTTATGGCTGCATGGTATTTTTTTTGCGAGTTTTTTCCATCAAAAGGCTTCATTTCAAATGACAATAACTCTAGGAATTCGAAATTCGCATTCTGAACGTCTACGAAATGTTAAACACGCGCTTCTTGTTGTCTTTGTCGGTTTATTTTTCGGTCTACACTTCCGTGGTTGATCCTTAACGCCGTAAAGTATTTTTTTTGCGAGTTTTTTCCATCAAAAGGCAACATTTCAAATGACAATAACTCTAGGAATTCAAAATTCGAATTCTGAATGTCTAGGATATGTTAAACACGCGCCTCTTCTTGTCTTTGTCGGTTTACTTATCGATCTACTCCTCCGTTCGAGATCCTTAAGGCCGTAAAGAATTTTTTTGGTGAATTTTTTCCATCAAAGGGCTTCATTTCAAAGGACAATAACTCTAGGAATTCAAAATTCGAATTCTGAACGTCTATGATTTGTTAAACATGCGCTTCTTGTCGACTTTGTAGGTTTTGACCATTTGTCAGTCTAAACTTCCGTTGTAGATCCTTATGGCGGTAAGGTATTTTTTTCGCGAGTTTTTTCGATCAAAAGGCTACATTTCAAATGACAATAACTCTAGGAATTCAAAATTCGAATTCTTAATGTCTAGGATATGCTAAACACGCGCTTCTTGTTGTCTTTGTCCATTTATTTATCGATCTACTCTTCCGTTGTATATCCTTAAGGCCGTAAAGTATTTTTTTCGCGACATTTTTCCATTAAAAGGCTTCATTTCAAAGGACAATAACACTAGGAATTCAAAATTCGAATTCTGAACGTCCAGGATTTGTTAAACATGTGCTTCTTGTCGACTTTGTCACTCTACACTTCCGTTGTAGATCTTTAAGGCCGCATTGTATTTTTTTTGCGAGTTTTTTCCATCAAAAGGCTTCATTTCAAATGACAATAACTCTAGGAATTCGAAATTCGCATTCTGAAAGTCTACGAAATGTTAAACACGCGCTTCTTGTTGTCTTTGTCGGTTTATTTATCGGTTTACTCTTCCGTGGTAGATCCTTAACGCCGTAAAGTATTTTTTTTCGCGACTTTTTTCCATCAAAATGCTTCATTTCAAAGGACAATAACTCTAGGAATTCAAAATTCGAATTCAGAACGTCTAGGATTTGTTAAACACGTGCTTCTTGTCGACTTTGTCACTCTACACTTCTGTTGTAGATCTTTATGGCCGCATGGTATTTGTTTTGCGAGTTTTTTCCATCAAAAGTCTACATTTCAAATGACAATAACTCTAGGAATTCAAAATTCGAATTCTTAATGTCTAGAATATGTTAAACATGCGCCTCTTCTTGTCTTTGTCGGTTTACTTATCGATCTACTCCTCCGTTGTAGATCCTTAAGGCCGTAAAGAATTTTTTTGGTGACTTTTTCCATCAAAAGGCTTAATTTCAAAGAACAATAACTCTAGGAATTCAAAATTCGAATTCTGAACGTCTAGGATTTGTTAAACATGCGCTTCTTGTCGATTTTGTAGGTTTTGACCATTTGTCAGTCTATACTTCCGTTGTAGATCCTTATGACGGTAAGGTATATTTTTCGCGAGTTTTTTCGATCAAAAGGCTACATTTCAAATGACAATAACTCTAGGAATTCAAAATTCGAATTCAGAATGTCTACGAAATGTTAAACACGTGCTTCTTGTTGTCTTTGTCGGTTTATTTGTCTGTTTACTCTTCCGTGGTAGATCCTTAACGCCGTAAAGTATTTTTTTTCGCGACTTTTTTCCATCAAAATGCTTCATTTCAAAGGACAATAACACTAGGAATTCAAAATTCGAATTCTGAACGTCCAGGATTTGTTAAACATGCGCTTCTTGTCGACTTTGTCACTCTACACTTCCGTTGTAGATCTTTAAGGCCGCATTGTATTTTTTTTGCGAGTTTTTTCCATCAAAAGGCTTCATTTCAAATGACAATAACTCTAGGAATTCGAAATTCGCATTCTGAAAGTCTACGAAATGTTAAACACGCGCTTCTTGTTGTCTTTGTCGGTTTATTTATCGGTTTACTCTTCCGTGGTAGATCCTTAACGCCGTAAAGTATTTTTTTTCGCGACTTTTTTCCATCAAAATGCTTCATTTCAAAGGACAATAACTCTAGGAATTCGAAATTCGAATTCTGAACGTCGAGGATTTGTTAAACACGTGCTTCTTGTCGACTTTGTCAGTCTACACTTCTGTTGTAGATCTTTATGGCCGCATGGTATTTGTTTTGCGAGTTTTTTCCATCAAAAGGCTACATTTCAAATGACAATAACTCTAGGAATTCAAAATTCGAATTCTTAATGTCTAGAATATGTTAAACACGCGCCTCTTCTTGTCTTTGTCGGTTTACTTATCGATCTACTCCTCCGTTGTAGATCCTTAAGGCCGTAAAGAATTTTTTTGGTGACTTTTTCCATCAAAAGGCTTAATTTCAAAGAACAATAACTCTAGGAATTCAAAATTCGAATTCTGAACGTCTAGGATTTGTTAAACATGCGCTTCTTGTCGATTTTGTAGGTTTTGACCAATTGTCAGTCTATACTTCCGTTGTAGATCCTTATGACGGTAAGGTATATTTTTCGCGAGTTTTTTCGATCAAAAGGCTACATTTCAAATGACAATAACTCTAGGAATTCAAAATTCGAATTCAGAATGTCTACGAAATGTTAAACACGTGCTTCTTGTTGTCTTTGTCGGTTTACTTGTCGGTTTACTCTTCCGTGGTAGATCCTTAACGCCGTAAAGTATTTTTTTTCGCGACTTTTTTCCATCAAAATGCTTCATTTCAAAGGACAATAACTCTAGGAATTCGAAATTCGAATTCTGAACAACTAGGATTTGTTAAACACGTGCTTCTTGTCGACTTTGTCGGTCTACACTTCCGTTGTAGATCTTTATGGCCGCATGGTATTTTTTTTGCGAGTTTTTTCCATCAAAAGGCTACATTTCAAATGACAATAACTCTAGGAATTCAAAATTCGAATTCTGAATGTCTAGGATATGTTAAACACGCGCCTCTTCTTGTCTTTGTCAGTTTACTTATCGATCTACTCCTCCGTTCTAGATCCTTAAGGCCGTATAGAATTTTTTTGGTGACTTTTTCCGTCAAAAGGCTTCATTTCAAAGGACAATAACTGTAGGAATTCAAAATTCGAATTCTGAACGTCTACGATTTGTTAAACATGCGCTTCTTGTCGACTTTGTAGGTTTTGACCATTTGTCAGTCTAAACTTCCGTTGTAAATCCTTATGGCAGTAAGGTATTTTTTTCGCGAGTTTTTTCGATCAAAAGGCTACATTTCAAATGACAATAACTCTAGGAATTCAAAATTCGAATTCTTAATGTCTAGGATATGTTGAACACACGCTTCTTGTTGTCTTTGTCCGTTTATTTATCGATCTACTCTTCCGTTGTAGATCCTTAAGGCCGTAAAGTATTTTTTTCGCGACATTTTTCCATCAAAAGGCTTCATTTCTAAGGACAATAACACTAGGAATTCGAAATTCGAACTCTGAACGTCTAGGATTTGTTAAACATGCGCTTCTTGCCGACTTTGTCACTCTACACTTCCGTTGTAGATCTTTATGGCTGCATTGTATTTTTTTTGCGAGTTTTTTCCATCAAAAGGCTTCATTTCAAATGACAATGACTCTAGGAATTCGAAATTCGCATTCTGAACGTCTACGAAATGTTAAACACGCGCTTCTTGTTGTCTTTGTCGGTTTATTTATCAGTCTACTCTTCCGCGGTAGATCTTTAAGGCCGTAACGGATTTTTTTCGCGATTTTTTTCCTCCAAAAGGCTTCATTTCAAAGGACAGTAACTCTAGGAATTCGAAAATCGAATTTTGATCATCTAGGATTTGTTAAACACGCGCTTCATGTCGACTTCTTCGGTTTTGACCATTTATCGGTCTACACTTCCGTTGTAGATCCTTATGGCCGTAAGATATTTTTTTCGCGCCTTTTTTCCATCAAAAGGCTTCATTTCAAATGACAATAACTCTAGGAATTCGAAATTCGAATTTTGATCATCTAGGATTTGTTAAACACGCGCTTCATGTCGACTTTGTCGGTTTTGACCAATTATCGGTTTACACTTCCGTTGTAGATCCTTATGGCCATAAGGTATTTTTTTTGCGACTATTTTCCATCAAAAGGCTTCATTTCAAATGGCAATAACTTTAGGAATTCAAAATTCGAACTCTGAATGTTTAGGATATGCTAAACACGCGGTTCTTGTTATCTTTGTCGGTTTGTTTTTCGATCTACTCTTCCGTTGTACATCCTTTAGGCCGTAAAGTATTTTTTTCGCGACTTTTTTCCATCAAAGGCTTCATTTCAAAGGACAATAACTCTAGGAATTCAAAATTCGAATTCCAAACGCCTAGGATTTGTTAAACACGCGCATCTTGTCGACTTTGTCGGATTTAACCATATGTCAGTGTACACTTCCATTGTAGATCCTTCTGGCCGTAAGGTATTTTTTTCGCGAGTTTTTTCCATCAAAAGGCTACATTTCAAATGACAATAATTATAGGAATTCAAAATTCGAATTCTGAATGTCTAGAATATGATAAACAAGCGCTTCTTGTTGTCTTTGTCTGTTTATTTATCGTTCTACTCTTCCGTTGTAGATTCTTAAGGATGAAAAATATTATTTTTGCGACTTTTTTCCATCAAAAGGCTTCATTTCAAATGCAATAACTCTAGGAATTCGAAATTCGCATTCTGAACGTCTACGATTTGTTAAACACGCGCTTCTTGTCGACTTTGTCGATTTTGACCATTTGTCAGTCTACACTTCTATTGTAGATCCTTATGGCGGTAAGGTATTTTTTTCGCGAGTTTTTTTGTTCAAAAGGATACATTTCAATTGACAATAACACTAAGAATTCAAAATTCAAATTCAGAATGTCTAGGATATGTTAAACACGCGCTTCTTGTTGTCTTTGTCCGTTTATTTATCGGTCTACTCTACCGTTGTAAACCCTTAAGGCCCTAAAGTATTTTTTTTCGCGATTTTTTTCCATCAAAAGGCTTCATTTCAAAGGACAATAACTCTTGGAATTCGAAATTCAAATTATGATCGTCTAGGATTTGTTAAACACGCACTTCATGTCGACTTTGTCGGTTTTGACAATTTATCGGTCGACACTTCCATTATAGATCCTCATGGCCGTAAGGTATTTTTTTCATCAAAAGGCTTCATTTCAAATAACAATAACTGTAAGAATTCGAAATTCGAATTCTGAATGTCTATGATATGTTAAACACGCGCTTCTTGTTATTTTTGTCGGTTTATTTTTCGATCTACTCTTCCGTTGTAGATCCTTAAAGCCGTAAAGTATTTTTTTTGCGACTTTTTTCCATCAAAAGGCTTCATTTCAAAGGACAATAACTCTAGGAATTCGAAATTCTAATTCTGAACGTCTAGGATTTGTTAAACATGCGCATCTTGTCGACTATGTCGGTTTTGACCATTTGTCAGTCTACACTTCCATTGTACATCCTTATGGCCGTAAGGTATTTTTTTCGCGAGTTTTTTCCATCAAAATGCCACATTTCAAATGACAATAACTCGAGGAATTCAAAATTCGAATTCTGAATGTCTAGGATATGTTAAACACGCGCTTCTTGTTGTCGTTGTCTGTTTATTTATCGTTCTACTCTTCCGTTGTAGATCCTTAAGGACGTAATGTATTTTTTTGGAGACTTTTTTCCATCAAAAAGCTTCATTTCAAATGACAATAACTCTAGGAATTCGAAATTCTAATTCTGAATGTCTTTGATATGTTAAACACGCGCTTCTTGTTGTCTTTGTCGGTTTATTTTTGGATCTACTCTTCCGTTGTAGATCCTTAAGGCCGTAAAGTATTTTTTTTGCGACTTTTTTCCATCAAAAGACTTCATTTCAAAGGACAAAAATTCTAGGAATTCGAAATTCGAATTCTGAACGTCTAGGATTTGTTAAACACGCGCATCTTGTCGACTTTGTCGGTTTTGACCATTTGTCAGTCTACACTTCCATTGTAGATCCTTATGGCCATAAGGTGATGAGCCCAAGGATAGCACTGGAGCTGGATCATGGAGTGAAGACTATGCAGATCCCATCCGGGTTCCAAGTGGTCCGATCACCCGAGCTAGAGCAAGGAAGATGAAGGAAGCACTCATGAGCATGGTCCACGAGCTGATGAATAAAGCTGACGCTTGGAGAAGCATTCAAGGAGATGAAGAGCACGAATGGAAAATAATGCTTAGCCAAGAAGAATTGGAACCACACGTCTGAATTATTTCATGGCGTTTTATTATTATTATTTTTTATTTTGCATTGTTGAAGCCCATGGATTGAGGATAATTATTAGATTAGAGTTGGGCCTGCTAAGTGTGTTTTGGGCTTGTTCTAGACTATTCTTTATTTTCGAAGTGGGCTTCGCCCGTTTGTGTTATTTTTCGTTTTAGGGTTGTTTTCCTCCTATTTAAAGGAGTTAACGCTTTTGTTTAAGGCAGATTGATTATTACGAATTTGAGTGTTTCGCTCCTTTAAGTTCTTAAGAACTTGTTGAACAGTTTGAATTAATTTTAATTCATATTGTTCTTGACTTATCAATCAATTCTCCATCAATTGATTGTGGCGTCATTCGACTTATACCAAGGTTCGATTCTTGTTATCAAGGGTTGGGTTGAGGTCTCCGCCCTCCATCTATCGACGTTTTCCAAGGTTCGATTCTTGTTATCAAGGGTTGGGTTGAGGATCCATCAAACTGGTAGAAAAGACGATCCGAGTTCGCATCATTGGTATCAGAGGGAACTTTTCTAACCAGGTTTTATCTATCGTTTTAATTTTCTGCTCTTTTTAATTCGTGCCTTTTAATCTAATTAGGGTTCTTATTATCGATTTAAAAAAAAAATTGATCTAGATCCAATTCGTATCTGTTCTTGTCAAAAAAAAAATCTGTTGAGGCTATTTATTTCGAATCTGTTAGGATTATAATCCCGAAAGCACAAACCCTAGAATTGCGATTTGCGATTTGGTATCTACATGTTGAATTGCGATTTGCGATTTGGTATCTACGTGTTAGTCCTTATTCTGTGATTGCTATTTGGTGTTAAATTCGGGCTTGTCTCTTGTTGCGGTTTCTACTTTCGATTGCTGTTAGGGTTAGAATCTCGATTGGTAAGTTTCGATTGCCGCATATGAACCCTAGCTCTTAAACTTCAGATCTGACTGCTGTTTCGATTGCGATTTGTCGAGTTTTTGAAATCTGAAAATTTCGACTACACCAGATTAAAGTAGAAGTCGAGAGACCGGAATAAAAAAAAAATAAAAAAAAAAAAGAGTACAAAATTTACCGGAATTCGCAACTATTTCTTTTTGGACTTGGGTTCTATTGGGTCCAAGGATTCCGAAAATCACTTTACCCGAAGACCAATTTTCGCACCTATTTTTCGTCCTTTTCGCCTCTTATCGTGTCCATATTTGTTGGGATTCTTGTTTCTTATCGATATACTTGTTCCTTGAGCCTTTGGTATTGTGGAATACGTCCACCCTGATTGTTGGGTGTGCGATTGATTGTTGAGTACGTGCGGTAAATTCAGACTATTCAACTTGTTTGTCAAAGTTCCAAAGGTGCATCAGCGAGGTTACCAATATTAACAAATCATCAAGAGTGACATTATTCTTGAGCGAAACACGTGAGGGAGTGCAGTGAGGAAATCTATATTCTTTATTTGTGCTAACCTCTGTTTTGCAGCAATTATGTCCAGTGGTAATGAAGGGGATTACCCTAGTTTCGATCCGAAATTGTACCAGGAAGCGATGACGATTGGCTTACGAAAAATGCTAAGAGAAGAGTTGGGTAGCTTCAAGGAGCAAGTAGAGGAGATGAGCAGTGAGATGAAGCGAATGCGGGTAAAGGTTGATAGAGTTGAGAGCTCCCAACTTGAGCAACCTGGCCAATTACATAGTGCTCAAAGAAGTGGAAGGCCGCAGCCTAGAGATAGGAGGGCTGAGTACAATTCTGATAACTATTACCGGGATGGCCAAAACGATGGGGCTAGCGATGTTGATTCGGTAATCGCTAACAGACGGAACGGTAGACGATTTAATGGGAGACTTAATCAGGAGGATGATAGCATGAATGGGATCAAAATGAAGATTCCATCCTTCCAAGGCAAGAACGACCCCGAGGCCTATCTTGAGTGGGTCAAGAAAGTAGAATTGGTGTTTGCTTGCCATAACTACTCCGAATCAAAGAAAGTAAAATTGGCGGCTATCGAATTTTCCGATTATGCACTTGTTTGGTGGGATCGCTTGATGACAGAGCGAAGGCGTAGTGATGAAGGTCCAGTTGCGACTTGGGATGAGATGAAGCGGTTGATGAAGAAGCGGTTTGTACCCGACCACTATTATCGGGACTTGTACCAAAAATTGCAGGGGCTTACGCAAGGAAACCGTAGTGTTGACGAATACTACAAAGAAATGGAAGTGGCCATGATTCGGGCCAGGGTTGATGAGGATAGAGAGCAAACCATGGCGCGGTTCTTAAGTGGGTTGAATCGAGAAATTGCTAATGTGGTTGAATTGCAACCGTATGTCGAGATTGAAGATTTGGTTCACACGGCAATTAAAATAGAGAGACAGCTCAAGAGGAGGGCTAGTAATACCAAGCCAAGCCAAAGTTCCTACTCATCCCCATGGAAACCAAGCCCGTGGAAAAAGGATGACAAGGCAGCCATTCCAAAGACGAAGGTTGATTCG
This sequence comes from Lonicera japonica, assembly GCA_021464415.1. NCBI lineage: Eukaryota > Viridiplantae > Streptophyta > Magnoliopsida > Dipsacales > Caprifoliaceae > Lonicera > Lonicera japonica. The sequence goes on from JAKCWG010000556.1 coordinate 64,886, forward strand.
AAGCCGGAAGCTAGTAGCGGAAGCCAAGCTAAGGCAGCCCCTAACACCACCAGTGCTCCTACTACCCGAAATCGGGATATCATCTGTTGGAAGTGTCAAGGGAGAGGCCACATTGCCACTCAATGTCCGAACAAACGAGTAATGATTCTTCTAGATAATGGGGGATATGAGACGGACGAAGAAGGCGCTGAAGCTATGCCACCTTTAGAGGACATCGAAGAAGAGGAGGATCCCATCCAGGGCGAGTTGCTAGTAGCAAGGAGAGCCCTTAATGTGCAAGCAAGGGATGATGACGAGCAGCGTGAAAATATCTTCCACACGCGATGCCTAGTGCAAGGCAAAGTGTGTAGTTTGGTGATAGACGGTGGTAGTTGCACAAACGTAGCTAGCACAACGATGGTGGAAAAGCTAGCATTGTTGACAACAAAGCACCCTACACCGTACAAGCTTCAATGGCTAAATGATAGCGGGGAAGTGAGGGTGGACAAGCGAGTGTTGGTCTCCTTTCGCATTGGGAAGTATGAAGATCAAGTACTTTGTGATGTGGTTCCCATGCAAGCCGGCCATATACTTTTGGGTCGACCCTGGCAGTATGATAGAAGGGTTAAACACGACGGCTTCACCAATAAATACTCCTTTGAGATGAACAAAAGAACCGTCATTCTTACACCTTTACCACCACGGCAAGCCTATGCCGACCAGTTGAAGTTGCAAAATGAGGAAGAGCAAAGGAGAGCTGAGAAGAAAAAGAGAGAGAATGGTGAGGAAAAGAAAGAGAGTGAGGGAAAAAGGAAGGAAGTTGAGAAAAAAGAGGGTAGAGTGGAAAAACCAGTGATTGCAATTGAGAGCAAGTTTGAGAGGAGGCAAAAGAATTTTTATGCGAGAGCTAGTGAAGTGAAAAGAGCGATGCATTGTAATCAACTTCTTGTACTTGTGTACAAAGAAGCGCTTTTGAATACTAACGAGCTAAATTCTTCTTTGCCTAGTGTTATTATCTCTTTGTTGCAGGATTTTGGAGACGTCCTTCCGGAGGACATACCAAGTGGTCTACCACCCATCCGAGGGATAGAGCACCAAATTGATTTTGTACCCGGAGCATCCATTCCAAACCGACCAGCCTATAGGAGTAACCCGGAGGAAACGAAGGAGCTTCAAAGACAGGTGACGGAGCTGTTGGAGAAAGGGTACGTGAGGGAGAGTATGAGCCCATGCGCGGTGCCGGTTTTGCTAGTACCAAAGAAGGATGGAACGTGGAGAATGTGCGTGGACTGCCGAGCCATAAATAATATCACGGTAAAGTATCGCCACCCCATTCCACGTTTAGATGATATGCTTGATGAGTTACATGGGTCTAGTGTATTCTCTAAAATTGATTTGAAAAGTGGATACCATCAAATTAGAATGAAAGAAGGCGATGAATGGAAAACTGCTTTTAAAACTAAATATGGTTTATATGAATGGTTAGTTATGCCTTTTGGTTTGACTAATGCACCTAGTACTTTCATGAGATTAATGAACCATGTTTTGAGATCATTCATTGGCAGATTTGTTGTGGTGTATTTTGATGATATCCTAATCTATAGCAAGAGTCTAGATGATCATGTTCTGCATTTAAAATTCGTTTTAGATGTCTTGCGTAGGGAGAAGTTATATGCTAACCTGAAAAAGTGCACCTTTTGCACGGATAGGCTTGTATTTCTTGGTTTTGTTGTGAGTGCACAAGGGATTCAGGTTGATGAAGAAAAAGTGAAAGCAATTCAAGAATGGCAAAGCCCTACAAGTGTTGGGCAAGTGCGGAGCTTCCATGGACTTGCTAGTTTCTACCGGCGGTTTGTGAAGGACTTTAGTACGATTGCGGCGCCATTGACTGAAGTAATCAAAAAGAATGTGGGATTCAAATGGGGAGAGGAGCAAGAGAAGGCATTCGAACTACTAAAAAGCAAGCTAAGTAACGCCCCCTTGTTATCCTTACCTAACTTTTCAAAAACCTTTGAAATCGAATGCGATGCTTCAGGAAATGGAATTGGTGCTGTTCTTATGCAGGAAGGAAGGCCAATAGCATACTTTAGTGAGAAGCTAGGTGGGGCGACCTTAAATTACCCTACCTATGACAAGGAGCTTTATGCATTGGTGAGAGCGTTGGATACATGGCAGCACTATCTCTGGCCGAAGGAGTTCGTGATTCACACGGATCATGAATCGTTGAAGCACTTGAAGGGACAACAAAAGCTAAACAAGCGCCATGCCAAGTGGGTTGAGTTCATAGAAACTTTTCCATATGTTATCAAGTACAAGCAAGGTAAAGAGAATGTTGTAGCGGATGCTTTATCGCGCAGGTATGCCTTAATTGCTACTTTAGATGCTAAGTTGCTTGGATTTGAATACATTAAGGATTTGTACTGTGAAGACGCTGATTTTAGAGATATATTCAATGCATGTGAAAAATTGGCGTTTGATAAGTACTTTAGGCATGATGGGTTCTTAATGCGTGAAAATAAACTTTGCGTGCCTAAGTGTTCATTGCGCGAGTTGCTTGTGAAAGAAGCGCATGGTGGGAGTCTAATGGGACATTTTGGTGTAACTAAAACTTTAGGGGTATTGCAAGAACACTTCTTTTGGCCTCACATGAAAAAGGATGTTCAAAGAACTTGTGAGAGATGTGTTACTTGTAAGAAAGCAAAGTCTAAGTTAAACCCTCATGGTTTATATACTCCATTGCCCATTCCTAGTGACCCTTGGGTTGATATTTCTATGGATTTTGTGTTGGGTTTGCCTAGGACTAAATATGGGAATGATTCTGTTTTCGTGGTGGTTGATAGATTTTCTAAAATGGCTCACTTCATTGCGTGTCATAAAATGATGATGCACCACGAATTGCTAATCTGTTCTTCAAAGAGATTGTGTGATTGCATGGCATGCCTAGAACCATTGTTTCTGATAGGGATGCAAAGTTTCTAAGTTACTTTTGGAAGACTTTGTGGGGAAAATTGGGCACTAAATTGTTGTTTTCTACTACTTGTCACCCACAGACTGATGGTCAAACAGAGGTAGTAAATAGAACTTTATCCACTTTGTTGCGTGCCATAATTAAGAAGAACTTGAAAAAGTGGGAAGAATGTTTGCCTCATGTTGAGTTTGCATATAATCGATCTGTTCATTCTGCATCTAAGTTTTCTCCTTTTGAAATTGTATATGGTTTTAATCCGCTGGCTCCTTTGGATTTATTACCATTACCTGTTGAGCATGCTAACCTAGATGGCAGGAAAAAGGCTGAATTTGTTAGACAGATCCATGCGAAGGCGAGGCAAAATATCGAGCGAAGGACTGAACAGTATGTGCAACAAGCGAACAAAGGACGGAAGAAGGTGGTTTTCGAACCAGGGGATTGGGTTTGGTTGCACTTGAGGAAGGAACGCTTTCCTGTTCAAAGGCGTTCTAAGCTGTTACCGAGAGGCGATGGACCATTTCAAGTAGTGCACAGAATCAATGACAATGCCTACAAACTTGATTTGCCAGGTGAGTATAATGTGAGTGCTACATTTAATGTTGCTGATCTAAGTCCGTTTAGTGCAGGTGTCGAATTGAGGACAATTCCTTTTCAAGAGGAGGGGAATGATGAGCCCAAGGATAGCACTGGAGCTGGATCATGGAGTGAAGACTATGCAGATCCCATCCGGGTTCCAAGTGGTCCGATCACCCGAGCTAGAGCAAGGAAGATGAAGGAAGCACTCATCAGCATGGTCCACGAGCTGATGAATAAAGCTGACGCTTGGAGAAGCATTCAAGGAGATGAAGAGCACGAATGGAAAATAATGCTTAGCCAAGAAGAATTGGAACCACACGTCTGAATTATTTCATGGCGTTTTATTATTATTATTTTTTATTTTGCATTGTTGAAGCCCATGGATTGAGGATAATTATTATATTAGAGTTGGGCCTGCTAAGTGTGTTTTGGGCTTGTTCTAGACTATTCTTTATTTTCGAAGTGGGCTTCGCCCGTTTGTGTTATTTTTCGTTTTAGGGTTGTTTTCCTCCTATTTAAAGGAGTTAACGCTTTTGTTTAAGGCATATTGATTATTACGAATTTGAGTGTTTCGCTCCTTTAAGTTCTTAAGAACTTGTTGAACAGTTTGAATTAATTTTAATTCGTATTGTTCTTGACTTATCAATCAATTCTCCATCAATTGATTGTGGCGTCATTCGACTTATACCAAGGTTCGATTCTTGTTATCAAGGGTTGGGTTGAGGTCTCCGCCCTCCATCTATCGACGTTTTCCAAGGTTCGATTCTTGTTATCAAGGGTTGGGTTGAGGATCCATCAAGCTGGTAGAAAAGACGATCCGAGTTCGCATCATAAGGTATTTTTTTCGCGAGTTTTTTCCATCAAATGGCTACATTTCAAATGACAATAACTCTAGGAATTCAAAATTCGAATTCTGAATGTCTAGGCTATGTTAAACACGTGCTTCTTGTTGTCGTTGTCTATTTATTTATCGTTCTACTCTTCCGTTGTAGATACTTAAGGACGTAAAGTATTTTTTCGAGACTTTTTTCCATCAAAAGGCTTCATTTCTAAGGACAATAACTCTAGCAATTCGAAATTCGAATTCTGAACATCTAGGATTTGTTAAACACGCGCATCTTGTCGACTTTGTCGGTTTATTTATCGGTCTACTCTTCCGTTGTGTACCCTTATGGCCGTAAAGTATTTTTTTCTCGACTTTTTTCCATCAAAAGGCTTCATTTCAAAAGACAATAAGTCTAGGAGTTCAAAATTCGAATTCTGATCGTCTCGGATTTGTCAAACAGGCCCTTCATGTTGACTTTGTCGGTTTTGACCATTTATCGGTCTACACTTCCGTTGTAGATCCTTATGGCTGTAAGGTATTTTTTTCGCGAGTTTTTTCCATCAAAAGGCTACATTTCAAATGACAATAACTCTAGGAATTCAAAATTCGAATTCTGAATGTCTAGGATATGTTAAACACGCGCTTCTTGTTGTCGTTGTCTGTTTATTTATCATTCTAATCTTCCGTTGTAGATCCTTAAGGACGTAAAGTATTTTTTTCGAGACTTTTTTCAATCAAAACGCTTCATTTCAAATGACAATAACTCTAGGAATTCGAAATTCGCATTCTGAACATCTACGATATGTTAAACACGGGCTTCTTGTTGTCTTTGTCGGTTTATTTATCGGTCTACTCTTCCGTTTTATACCCTTAAGGCCGTAAATTATTTTTTTTCGCGACTTTTTTCCATCAAAAGGCTTCATTTCAAAGGACAATAACTCTAGGAAATCAAAATTCGAATTCTGATCGTCTAGGATTTGTTAAACAGGAGCATCATGTCGACTTTGTCGGTTTTGACCATTTATCGGTCTACACTTCCATTGTAGATCCATATGGCCGTAAGGTATTTTATTCCATCAAAAGGCTTCATTTCAAATGACAATAACTCTAAAAATTCGAAATTCGAATTCTGAATGTCTAGGATATGTTAAACACGCGCTTCTTGTTGTCGTTGTCTGTTTATTTATCATTCTAATCTTCCGTTGTAGATCCTTAAGGACGTAAAGTATTTTTTTCGAGACTTTTTTCAATCAAAACGCTTCATTTCAAATGACAATAACTCTAGGAATTCGAAATTCGCATTCTGAACATCTACGATATGTTAAACACGGGCTTCTTGTTGTCTTTGTCGGTTTATTTATCGGTCTACTCTTCCGTTGTATACCCTTAAGGCCGTAAATTATTTTTTTTCGAGACTTTTTTCCATCAAAAGGCTTCATTTCAAACGACAATAACTCTAGGAATTCGAAATTCGAATTCTGAACGTCTAGGTTTTGTTAAACACGCGCATCTTGTCGACTTTATCGGTTTTGACCATTTGTCAGTCTACACTTCCACTGTAGATCCTTATGGCCGTAAGGTATTTTTTTCCATCAAAAGGCTTCATTTCAAAGGACAATAACTCTAGCAATTCGAAATTCGAATTCTGAACATCTAGGATTTGTTAAACACGCGCATCTTGTCGACTTTGTCGGTTTATTTATCGGTCTACTCTTCCGTTGTGTACCCTTATGGCCGTAAAGTATTTTTTTCGCGACTTTTTTCCATCAAAATGCTTCATTTCAAACGACAATAACTCTAGGAATTCGAAATTCGAATTCTGAACGTCTAGGATTTGTTAAACATGCGCTTCTTGTCGACTTTGTAGGTTTTGACCATTTGTCAGTCTAAACTTCCGTTGTAGATCCTTATGACGGTAACGTATATTTTTCGCGAGTTTTTTCGATCAAAAGGCTACATTTCAATTGACAATAACTCTAGGAATTCAAAATTCGAATTCAGAATGTCTACGAAATGTTAAACACGCGCTTCTTGTTGTCTTTGTCGGTTTATTTGTCGGTTTACTCTTCCGTGGTAGATCCTTAACGCCGCAAAGTATTTTTTTTCGCGACTTTTTTCTGTCAAAATGCTTCATTTCAAAGGACAATAACTCTAGGAATTCGAAATTCGAATTCTGAACGACTAGGATTTGTTAAACACGTGCTTCTTGTCGACTTTGTCAGTCTACACTTCCGTTGTAGATCTTTATGGCCGCATGGTATTTTTTTTGCGAGTTTTTTCCATCAAAAGGCTACATTTCAAATGACAATAACTCTAGGAATTCAAAATTCGAATTCTGAATGTCTAGGATATGTTAAACACGCGCCTCTTCTTGTCTTTGTCAGTTTACTTATCGATCTACTCCTCCGTTCTAGATCCTTAAGGCCGTAAATAATTTTTTTGGTGACTTTTTCCATCAAAAGGCTTCATTTCAAAGGACAATAAATGTAGGAATTCAAAATTCGAATTCTGAACGTCTACGATTTGTTAAACATGCGCTTCTTTTCGACTTTGTAGGTTTTGACCATTTGTCAGTCTAAACTTCCGTTGTAAATCCTTATGGCGGTAAGGTATTTTTTTCGCGAGTTTTTTCGATCAAAAGGCTACATTTCAAATGACAATAACTCTAGGAATTCAAAATTCGAATTCTTAATGTCTAGGATATGTTAAACACACGCTTCTTGTTGTCTTTGTCCGTTTATTTATCGATCTACTCTTCCGTTGTAGATCCTTAAGGCCGTAAAGTATTTTTTTCGCGACATTTTTCCATCAAAAGGCTTCATTTCAAAGGACAATAACTCTAGGAATTCGAAATTCGCATTCTGAACGTCTACGAAATGTTAAACACGCGCTTCTTGTTGTCTTTGTCGGTTTATTTATCAGTCTACTCTTCCGCGGTAGATCCTTAAGGCCGTAACGGATTTTTTTCGCGATTTTTTTCCACCAAAAGGCTTCATTTCAAAGGACAGTAACTCTTGGAATTCGAAATTCGAATTTTGATCATCTAGGATTTGTTAAACACGCGCTTCATGGGACTTTGTCGGTTTTGACCATTTATCGGTCTACACTTCCGTTGTAGATCCTTATGGCCGTAAGATATTTTTTTCGCGGCTTTTTTCCATCAAAAGGCTTCATTTCAAATGACAATAACTCTAGGAATTCGATATTTGAATTTTGATCATCTAGGATTTGTTAAACACGCGCTTCATGTCGACTTTGTCGGGTTTGACCAATTATCGGTTTACACTTCCGTTGTAGATCCTTATGGCCGTAAGGTATTTTTTTTGCGACTGTTTTCCATCAAAAGGCTTCATTTCAAATGGCAATAACTTTAGGAATTCAAAATTCGAACTCTGAATGTTTAGGATATGCTAAACACGCGGTTCTTGTTATCTTTGTCGGTATGTTTTTCGATCTACTCTTCCGTTGTACATCCTTTAGGCCGTAAAGTATTTTTTTCGCGACTTTTTTCCATCAAAGGCTTCATTTCAAAGGACAATAACTCTAGGAATTCAAATTTCGAATTCCAAACGCCTAGGATTTGTTAAACACGCGCATCTTGTCGACTTTGTTGGATTTAACCATATGTCAGTGTACACTTCCATTGTAGATCCTTATGGCCGTAAGGTATTTTTTTCGCGAGTTTTTTCCATCAAAAGGCTACATTTCAAATGACAATAATTATAGGAATTCAAAATTCGAATTCTGAATGTCTAGAATATGATAAACAAGCGCTTCTTGTTGTCTTTGTCTGTTTATTTATCGTTCTACTCTTCCGTTGTAGATTCTTAAGGATGAAAAATATTATTTTTGCAACTTTTTTCCATCAAAAGGCTTCATTTCAAATGACAATAACTCTAGGAATTCGAAATTCGCATTCTGAACGTCTACGATATGTTAAACACGTGCTTCTTGTTGTCTTTGTCGGTTTATTTATCGGTCTACTCTTCTGTGTTAGATCCTTAAGGCCGTAAAGAATTTTTTCCTCGACTTTTTTCCATCAAAAGGCTTCATTTCAAAGGACAACAACTTTAGGAAGTCGAAATTCGAATTTTGAACATCTACGATTTGTTCAACATGCGCTTCTTGTCGACTTTGTCGATTTTGACCATTTGTCAGTCTACACTTCTATTGTAGATCCTTTTGGCGGTAAGGTATTTTTTTCGCGAGTTTTTTTGTTCAAAAGGATACATTTCAATTGACAATAACTCTAAGAATTCAAAATTCAAATTCAGAATGTCTAGGATATGTTAAACACGCGCTTCTTGTTGTCTTTGTCCGTTTATTTATCGGTCTACTCTACCGTTGTAAACCCTTAAGGCCCTAAAGTATTTTTTTCGCGATTTTTTTCCATCAAAAGGCTTCATTTCAAAGGACAATAACTCTTGGAATTCGAAATTCAAATTATGATCGTCTAGGATTTGTTAAACACGCACTTCATGTCGACTTTGTCGGTTTTGACAATTTATCGGTCTACACTTCCATTATAGATCCTTATGGCCGTAAGGTATTTTTTTCCATCAAAAGGCTTCATTTCAAATGACAATAACTGTAAGAATTCGAAATTCGAATTCTGAATGTCTATGATATGTTAAACACGCGCTTCTTGTTATTTTTGTCGGTTAATTTTTCGATCTACTCTTCCGTTGTAGATCCTTAAAGCCGTAAAGTATTTTTTTTGCAACTTTTTTCCATCAAAAGGCTTCATTTCAAAGGACAATAACTCTAGGAATTCGAAATTCGAATTTTGAACGTCTAGGATTTGTTAAACATGCGCATCTTGTCGACTATGTCGGTTTTGACCGTTTGTCAGTCTACACTTCCATTGTACATACTTATGGCCGTATGGTATTTTTTTCGCGAGTTTTTTCCATCAAAATGCCACATTTCAAATGACAATAACTCGAGGAATTCAAAATTCGAATTCTGAATGTCTAGGATATGTTAAACACGCGCTTCTTGTTGTCGTTGTCTGTTTATTTATCGTTCTACTCTTCCGTTGTAGATCCTTAAGGACATAATGTATTTTTTTGGAGACTTTTTTCCATCAAAAGGCTTCATTTCAAATGACAATAACTCTAGGAATTCGAAATTCTAATTCTGAATGTCTTTGATATGTTAAACACACGCTTCTAGTTGTTTTTGTCGGTTTATTTGTCGATCTACTCTTCCGTTGTTGATCATTCAGGCTGTAAAGTATTTTTTTCACGACTTTTTTCCATCAAAAGGCTTCATTTCAAAGGACAATAACTCTAGGAATTCGAAATTCGAATTCTGAACGTCTAGGATTTGTTAAACACGCGCATTTTGTCGACTTTGTCAGTTTTGACCATTTGTCAGTCTACACTTCCATTGTAGATCGTTATGGCCGTAAGGTATTTTTTTCGCGAGTTTTTTCCATCAAAAGGCTACATTTCAATTGACAATAACTCGAGGAATTCAAAATTCGAATTCTGAATGTCTAGGATATGTTAAACACGCGCTTCTTGTTGTCGTTGTCTGTTTATTTATCATTCTAATCTTCCGTTGTAGATCCTTAAGGACGTAAAGTATTTTTTTCGAGACTTTTTTCCATCAAAACGCTTCATTTCAAATGACAATAACTCTAGGAATTCGAAATTCGCATTCTGAACATCTACGATATGTTAAACACGGGCTTCTTGTTGTCTTTATCGGTTTATTTATCGGTCTACTCTTCCGTTGTATACCCTTAAGGCCGTAAATTATTTTTTTTCGCGACTTTTTTCCATCAAAAGGCTCCATTTCAAAGGACAATAACTCTAGGAAATCAAAATTCGAATTCTGATCGTCTAGGATTTGTTAAACAGGCGCATCATGTCGACTTTGTCGGTTTTGACCATTTATCGGTCTACACTTCCATTGTAGATCCATATGGCCGTAAGGTATTTTATTCCATCAAAAGGCTTCATTTCAAATGACAATAACTCTAAAAATTCGAAATTCGAATTCTGAATGTCTAGGATATGTTAAACACGCGCTTCTTGTTGTCGTTGTCTGTTTATTTATCATTCTACTCTTTCGTTGTAGATCCTTAAGGACATAAAGTATTTTTTTCGAGACTTTTTTCCATCAAAAGTCTTCATTTCAAATGACAATAACTCTAGGAATTCGAAATTCGCATTCTGAACATCTACGATATGTTATACACGGGCTTCTTGTTGTCTTTCTCGGTTTATTTATCGGTCTGCTCTTCCGTTGTTTGTCGTTAAGGCCGTAAAGTATTTTTTTCGCGACTTTTTTCTGTCAAAAGGCTTCATTTGAAAGGACAATAACTCAAGGAATTCAAAATTCGAATTCTGATCGTCTAGGATTTGTTAAAGACGCGCTTCATGTCGACGTTGTCGGTTTTGACCATTTATCGGTCTACACTTCCATTGTAAATCCTTATGGCCGTAACGTATTTTTTTCCATCAAAAGGCTTCATTTCAAATGACAATAACTGTGGGAATTCGAAATTCGAATTCTGAATGTCTATGATATGTTAAACACGCGCTTCTTGTTGTCTTTGTCTGTTTTTTTATCGATCTACTCTTCCGTTGTAGATTCTTATGGCCGTAAAGTATTTTTTTTCGCGACTTTTTTCCATCAAAAGGCTTCATTTCAAATGACAATAACTCTAGGAATTCGAAATTCGAATTCTTAACATCTAGGTTTTGTTAAACACGCGCATCTTGTCGACTTTATGGGTTTTGACCATTTGTCAGTCTACACTTCCACTGTAGATCCTTATGGCCGTAAGGTATTTTTTTCCATCAAAAGGCTTCATTTCAAAGGACAATAACTCTAGCAATTCGAAATTCGAATTCTGAACATCTAGGATTTGTTAAACACGCGCATCTTGTCGACTTTGTCGGTTTATTTATCGATCTACTCTTCCGTTGTGTAACCTTATGGCCGTAAAGTATTTTTTTCGCGACTTTTTTCCATCAAAATGCTTCATTTCAAACGACAATAACTCTAGGAATTCGAAATTCGAATTTTGAACGTCTAGGATTTGTTAAACACGCGCATCTTGTCGACTTTGTCGGTTTGACCATTTGTCAGTCGACACTTCCATTGTAGATCCGTATGGCCGTAAGGTATTTATTTCGCGAGTTTTTTTCCATCAAAAGGCTACATTTCAAATGGTAATAACTCTAGGAATTCAAAATTCGAATTCTGAATGTCTAGGATATGTTAAACACGCGCTTCTTGTCGTCATTGTATGTTTATTTATGGTTCTCCTCTTCCGTCGTAGATCCTTTAGGACGTATAGTATTTTTTTTGAGACTTTTTTCCATCAAAAGGCTTCATTTCAAAGGACAACAACTCAAGGAATTGAAAATTCAATTTCTGAACGTCTAGGATTTGTTAAACACGCGCATCTTGTCGACTTTGTCGGTTTTGACCATTTGTCAGTCTACACTTCCATTGTAGATTCTTATGGCCGTAAGGTATTTTTTTCGCGAGTTTTTTCTATCAAAAGGCTACATTTCAAATGACAATAACTCTAGGAATTCAAAATTTGAATTTTGAATGTCTAGGATATGTTAAACACGCGCTTCTTGTCGTCATTGTCTGTTTATTTATCGTTCTCCTCTTCCGTCGTAGATCCTTTAGGACGTATAGTATTTTTTTCGCGACTTTTTTCCATCAAATGACTTCATTTGAAAGGACAATAACTCTAGGAATTCGAAATTCGAATTCTGATCGTCTAGGATTTGTTAAAAACGCGCTTCATGTCGACGTTGTCGGTTTTGACCATTTATCGGTCTACACTTACATTATAGATCCTTCTGGCCGTAAGCTATTTTTTTCCATCAAAAAAGGCTTCATTTCAAATGATAGTAACTATAGGAATTCGAAATTCGAATTCTGAATGTCTATGATATGTTAAACACGCGCTTCTAGTTGTTTTTGTCGGTTTATTTGTCGATCTACTCTTCCGTTGTTGATCCTTCAGGCCGTAAATTATTTTTTTCACGACTTTTTTCCATCAAAAGGCTTCATTTCAAAGGACAATAACACTAGGAATTCGAAATTCGAATTCTGAACGTCTAGGATTTGTTAAACACGCGCATTTTGTCGACTTTGTCAGTTTTGACCATTTGTCAGTCTACACTTCCATTGTAGATCGTTATGGCCGTAAGGTATTTTTTTCGCGAGTTTTTTCCATCAAAAGGCTACATTTTAAATGACAATAACTCTAGGAATTCAAAATTCGAATTTTGAATGTCTAGGATATGTTAAACACGCGCTTCTTGTTGTCGTTGTCTGTTTATTTATTGTTCTACTCTTCCGTTATAGATCCTTATGGGCGCAAAGTATTTTTTTCGAGGCTTTTTTCCATCATAAGGCTTCATTTCAAATGACAATAACTCTAGGAATTTGAAATTCGCATTCTGAACATCTACGATATGTTAAACACGGGATACTTGTTGTCGTTGTCGATTTATTTATCGGTCTACTCTTCCATTGTATATCCATAAGGCTGTAAATTATTTTTTTCGCGATTTTTTTCCATCAAAAGGCTTCATTTGAAAGGACAATAACTATAGGAATTCGAAATTCGAATTCTGATCGTCTAGGATTTGTTAAAGACGCGCTTTATGTCGACGTTGTCGGTTTTGACCATTTATCGGTCTACACTTCCACTATTGATCTTTATGGCCGTAAGGTATTTTTTTCCATCAAAAGACTTCATTTCAAATTACAAAACTGTAGGAATTCGAAATTCAAATTCTGATTCTGAATGTCTATGATATGTTAAACACGCGCTTCTTGTTGTTTTTGTCGGTTTATTTATCGATCTACTCTTCCGTTGTAGATCCCTAAGGCCGTAAAGTATTTTTTTCGCGACATTTTTTCATCAAAAGGCTTCATTTCAAAGGACAATAACTCTAGGAATTCGAAATTCGAATTCTGAACTTCTAGGATTTGTTAAACACGCGCTTCTTGTCGACTTTGTCGGTTTGACCATTTGTCAGTCTACACTTCCATTGAAGATCCTTACGGCCGTAAGGTATTTTTTTCGCGAGTTTTTTCCATCAAAAGGCTACATTTCAAATGACAATAACTCTAGGAATTCAAAATTCGAATTCTGAATGTCTAGGATATGTTAAACACGCGCTTCTTGTTGTCATTGTCTGTTTATTTATCGTTCTACTCTTCCGTCGTAGATCCTTTAGGACGTATAGTATTTTTTTTAAAACTTTTTTCCCTAAAAAGGCTTCATTTCAAAGGACAATAACTCTAGGAATTCGAAATTCGAATTCTGAACGTCTAGGATTTCTTAAACACGCGCATCTTGTCGACTTTGTGGGTTTTGACCATTTGTCAGTCTACAGTTCCATTGTAGATCGTTATGGCCGTTAGGTATTTTTTTCGCGAGTTTTTTCAATCAAAAGGCTACATTTCAAATGACAATAACTCAATGAATTCAAAATTCGAATTCTGAATGTCTCGGATATGTTACACACGCGCTTCTTGTTGTCGTTGTCTGTTTATTTATCGTTCTACTCTTCCGTTGTAGATCCTTAAGGACGTAAAGTATTTTTTTTGAAACTTTATCCCATCAAAAGGATTCATTTCAAATGACAATAACTCTAGGAATTCGAAATTCGCATTCTGGACATCTACGATATGTTAAACACGGGCTTCTTGTTGTCTTTGTCGGTTTATTTATCGGTCTACTGTTCCGTTGTATACCCTTAATGCCGTAAAGTATTTTTTTCGCAACTTTTTTCCATCAAAAGGCTTCATTTCAAAGGACAATAATTCTAGGAATTCAAAGTTCGAATTCTGATAGTCTAGGATTTGTTAAACACGCGCTTCATGTCGACTTTGTAGGTTTTTACCATTTTTCGGTCTACAGTTCCGTTGTACATCCTTATCATCGTAAGGTATTTTTTTCGCGAATTTTTTCCATCAAAAGGCTACATTTCAAATGACAATAACTCTAGGAATTCAAAATTTGAATTCTGAATGACTAGGATATGTTAAACACGCGCTTCTTGTTGTCGTTGTCTGTTTATTTAACGTTATACTCTTCCCTTGTAGATCCTTAAGGGCGTAAAGTATTTTTTTCGAGACTTTTTTCCATCAAAAGGCTTCATTTCAAATGACAATAACTCTAGGAATTCGAAATTCGCATTCTTAACATCTACGATATGTTAAACACGGGCTTCTTGTTGTCTTTGTCGGTTTATTTATCGGTCTACTCTTCCGTTGTATACCCTTAAGGCCGTAACGTATTTTTTTGTCGACTTTTTTCCATCAAAGGCTTCATTTCAAAGGACAATAACTCTAGGAATTCGAAATTCGAATTCAGATCGTCAAGGATTTGTTAAACACGCGCTTCATGTCGACTTTGTCGGTTTTGACCATTTATCGGTCTACAGTTCCGTTGTAGATCCTTATGGCTGTAAGGAATTTTTTTCACGAGTTTTTTCCATCAAAATGCTACATTTCAAATGACAATAACTCTAGGAAATCAAAATTCGAATTCTGAATGTCTAGGATATGTTAAACACGCGCTTCGTGTTGTCGTTGTCTGTTTATTTAACATTCTACTCTGCCGTTGTAGATCCTTAAGGACGTAAACTATTTTTTTCGACACTTTTTTCCATCAAAAGGCTTCATTTCAAATGACATTAACTCTAGGAATTCGAAATTCGCATTCTGAACATCTACGATATGTTAAACACGGGCTTCTTGTTGTCTTTGTCGGTTTATTTATCGGTCTTCTGTTCCGTTGTATACCCTTAATGCCGTAAAGTATTTTTTTCGCGACTTTCTTCCCTCAAAAGGCTTCATTTCAAAGGACAATAACTCTAGGAATTCGAAGTTCGAATTCTGATCGTCTAGGATTTGTTAAACAGGCGTTTCATGTAGACTTTTTAGGTTTTGACCATTTATCGGTCTACACTTCCGTTGTAGATCCTTATGGCCGTAAGGTATTTTTCTCGCGAGTTTTTTCCATCAAAAGGCTACATTTCAAATGACAATAACTCTAGGAATTCAAAATTCGAATTTTGAATGTCTTGGATATGTTAAACACGCGCTTCTTGTTGTCGATGTCTGTTTATTTAACATTCTACTCTGCCGTTGTAGATCCTTAAGGATGTAAAGTATTTTTTTCGAGACTTTTTTCCATCAAAAGACTTCATTTCAAATGACAATAACTCTAGGAATTCGAAATTCGCATTCTGAACATCTACGATATGTTAAACACGGGCTTCTTGTTGTCTTTGTCGGTTTATTTATCGGTCTACTCTTCCGTTGTATACCCTTAAGGCCGTAACGTATTTTTTTCGCGACTTTTTTCCATCAAAAGGATTCATTTCAAAGGGCAATAACTATAGGAATTCGAAATTCGAATTCAGATCGTCTAGGATTTGCTAAACACACGCTTCTTGTTGTCGTTGTCTGTTTATTTATCGTTCATCCATTTATCGAGGATCCTTATGGCCGTAAGGTATTTTTTTCCGGAGTTTTTTCCATCAAAATGCTACATTTCAAAGGACAATAACTCTAGGAATTCGAAATTCGAATTCTGAACGTCTAGGATTTGTTAAACACGCGCATGTTGTCGACTTTGTCGGTTTTGACCATTTGTCAGTCTACACTTCCATTGTAGATCCTTTTGGCCGTAAGTTATTTTTTTCGGGAGTTTTTTCAATCAAAAGGCTACATTTTAAATGACAATAACTCTAGGAATTCAAAATTCGAATTCTGAATGTCTACGATATGTTAAACATGGGCTTCTTGTTGTCTTTGTCGGTTTATTTATCGGTCTTCTGTTCCGTTGTATACCCTTAATGCCGTAAAGTATTTTTTTCGCGACTTTCTTCCCTCAAAAGGCTTCATTTCAAAGGACAATAACTCTAGGAATTCGAAGTTCGAATTCTGATCGTCTAGGATTTGTTAAACAGGCGTTTCATGTAGACTTTTTAGGTTTTGACCATTTATCGGTCTACACTTCCGTTGTAGATCCTTATGGCCGTAAGGTATTTTTCTCGCGAGTTTTTTCCATCAAAAGGCTACATTTCAAATGACAATAACTCTAGGAATTCAAAATTCGAATTCTGAATGTCTTGGATATGTTAAACACGCGCTTCTTGTTGTCGATGTCTGTTTATTTAACATTCTACTCTGCCGTTGTAGATCCTTAAGGATGTAAAGTATTTTTTTCGAGACTTTTTTCCATCAAAAGACTTCATTTCAAATGACAATAACTCTAGGAATTCGAAATTCGCATTCTGAACATCTACGATATGTTAAACACGGGCTTCTTGTTGTCTTTGTCGGTTTATTTATCGGTCTAATCTTCCGTTGTATACCCTTAAGGCCGTAACGTATTTTTTTCGCGACTTTTTTCCATCAAAAGGATTCATTTCAAAGGGCAATAACTATAGGAATTCGAAATTCGAATTCAGATCGTCTAGGATTTGCTAAACACACGCTTCTTGTTGTCGTTGTCTGTTTATTTATCGTTCATCCATTTATCGAGGATCCTTATGGCCGTAAGGTATTTTTTTCCGGAGTTTTTTCCATCAAAATGCTACATTTCAAAGGACAATAACTCTAGGAATTCGAAATTCGAATTCTGAACGTCTAGGATTTGTTAAACACGCGCATGTTGTCGACTTTGTCGGTTTTGACCATTTGTCAGTCTACACTTCCATTGTAGATCCTTTTGGCCGTAAGTTATTTTTTTCGGGAGTTTTTTCAATCAAAAGGCTACATTTTAAATGACAATAACTCTAGGAATTCAAAATTCGAATTCTGAATGTCTACGATATGTTACACACGGGCTTCTTGTTGTCTTTGTCGGTTTATTTATCGGTCTACTCTTCCGTTGTATATCCTTAAGGCTGTAAAGTATTTTTTTTCGCGACTTTTTTCCATCAAAAGGCTTCATTTCAAAGGACAATAACTCTTGGAATTCGAAATTCGAATTCTGAACGTCTAGGATTTGTTAAACACGCGCATCTTGTCGACTTTGTCGGTTTTGACCATTTGTCAGTCTACACTTCCATTGTAGATCCTTATGGCCGTAAGGTATTTTTTTCCATCAAAAGGCTTCATTTCAAATGACAATAGCTCTAGAAATTCGAAATTTGCATTCTGAACGTCTACGATATGTTAAACACTCGCTTCTTTTTGTCTTTGTCAGTTTATTTATCGGTCTACTCTTCCGTTGTATATCCTTATGGCCGTAAAGTATTTTTTTTCGCGACTTTTTTCCACCAAAAGGCTTCATTTCAAAGGACTATAACTCTAGGAATTCGAAATTCGAATTCTGAATGTCTAGGATATGTTAAACACGCGCATCTTATCGACTTTGTCGATTTTGACCATTTGTCAGTCTACACTTCCACTGTAGATCCTTACGGCCGTAAGGTATTTTTTTTCGCGTGTTTTTTTCCATCAAAAGGCTACATTTCAAATGACAATAACTCAAGGAATTCAAAATTCGAATTTTGAATTTCTCGGATATGTTACACACCCGCTTCTTGTTGTCGTTGTCTGTTTATTTATCGTTCTACTCTTCTGTTGTAGATCCTTAAGGACGTAAAGTATTTTTTTCGAGACTTTTTTCAATCAAAAGGCTTCATTTCAAATGACAATAACTCTAGGAATTCGAAATTTGCATTCTAAACATCTACGATAAGTTAAACACGGGCTTCTTGTTGTATTTGTCGGTTTATTTATCGGTCTACTCTTCCGTTGTATACCCTTAAGGCCGTAAAGAATTTTTTTTCGTGACTTTTTTCCATCAAATGGCTTCATTTCAAAGGACAAGAACTCTAGGAATTTGAAATTCGCATTCTGAACATCTACGATATGTTAAACACGAGCTTCTTGTTGTCTTTGTCAGTTTATTTATCGGTCTACTCTTCCGTTGTATATCCTTAATGCCGTAAAGTATTTTTTTCGCGACTTTTTTCCATCAAAAGGCTTAATTTCAAAGGACAATAACTCTAGGAATTCGAAATTCGAATTCTGATCGTCTAGGATTTGTTAAACAGGCGCTTCATGTCGACTTTGTAGGTTTTGACCATTTATCGGTCTACACTTCCGTTGTAGATCCTTATGGCCGTAAGGTATTTTTTTCGCGCGTTTTTTCCATCAAAAGGCTACACTTCAAATGACAATAACTCTAGGAATTCAAAATTCGAATTCTGAATGTCAAGGATATGTTAAACACGCGCTTCTTATTGTCGTTGTCTGTTTATTTAACGTTCTACTCTTCCGTTGTAGATCCTTAAGGACGTAAAGTATTTTTTTCGAGACTTTTTTCCATCAAAAGGCTTCATTTCAAATGACAATAACTCTAGGAATTCGAAATTCGCATTCTTAACATCTACGATATGTTAAACACGGGCTTCTTGTTGTCTTTGTCGGTTTATTTATCTATCTACTCTTCCGTTGTATACCCTTAAGGCCGTAACGTATTTTTATCGCGACTTTTTTCCATCAAAAGGCTTCATTTCAAAGGACAATAACTCTAGGAATTCGAAATTCGAATTCAGATCGTCTAGGATTTATTAAACACGCTCTTCATGTCGACTTTGTCGGTTTTGACCATTTATCGATCTACACTTCCGTTGTAGATCCTTATGGCCGTAAGGTATTTTTTTCGCGAGTTTTTTCCATCGAAATCTACATTTCAAATGACAATAACTCTAGGAATTCATAATTCAAATTCTGAACGTCTAGGATATATTAAACACGCGCTTCATGTTGTCGTTGTTTGTTTATTTATCATTTATCCATTTATCGTAGATCCGTTAAGACGTATAGTATTTTTTTCGAGACTTTTTTCCATCAAAAGGTTTCATTTCAAAGGACAATAACTCTAGGAATTCGAAATTCGAATTCTGAATGTCTAGGATTTGTCAAACACGCGCATCTTGTCGACTTTGTCGGTTTTGACCATTTGTCAGTCTACACTTCCATTGTAGATCCTCATGGCCGTAAGGTATTTTTTTCGCGAGTTTTTTCAATCAAAAGGCTACATTTCAAATGACAAGAACTCTAGGAATTCAAAATTCGAATTCTGAATGTCTACGATATGTTACACACGGGCTTCTTGTTGTCTTTGTCGGTTTACTTATTGGTCTACTCTTCCATTGTATATCCTTAAGGCCGTAAAGTATTTTTTTCGCGACTTTTTTCCATCAAAAGGCTTCATTTTAAAGGACAATAACTCTAGGAATTCGAAATTCGAATTCTGAACGTTTAGGATTTGTTAAACACGCGCATCTTGTCGACTTTGTCGGTTTTGACCATTTTTCAGTCTACACTTCGATTGTATTTTTTTTCAAATGACAATAACTCTAGAAATTCGAAATTGGCATTCTGAACGTCTACGATATGTTAAACACGCGCTTCTTTTTGTCTTTGTCGGTTTATTTATCGGTCTACTCTTCCGTTGTATATCCTTATGGCCGTAAAGTATTTTTTTCGCGACTTTTTTCCACCAAAAGGCTTCATTTCGAAGGACTATAACTCTAGAAATTCGAAATTCGAATTCTGAACGTCTAGGATAAGTTAAACACGCGCATCTTGTCGACTTTGTCGGTTTTGACCATTTGTCAGTCTACACTTCCACTGTAGATCGTTACGGCTGTAAGGTATTTTTTTCGCGTGTTTTTTTCCATCAAAAGGCAACATTTCAAATGACAATAACTCTAGGAATTCAAAATTCGAATTCTGAATGTCTAGGATATGTTAAACACGCGCTTCTTGTTGTCGTTGTCAGTTTATTTATCGTTCTACTCTTCCGTCGTATATCCTTTAGGACGTATAGTATTTTTTTCGAGACTTTTTTCCATCAAAAGGCTTCATTTCAAATGACAATAACTTTAGGAATTCGAAATTCGAATTCTGAACATCTAGGATTTGTTAAACACGCGCATCTTGTCGACTTTGTCGGTTTGACCATTTGTCAGTCTATACTTCCATTGTAGATCCTTATGGCCGTAATGTTTTTTTTTCGCTAGTTTTTTCAATCAAAAAGGCTACATTTCAAAGGACAATAACTCTAGGAATTCAAAATTCGAATTCTGAATGTGTAAGATATGTTAAACACGCGCTTCTTGTTGTCGTTGTCTGTTTATTTATCGTTCTACTCTTCCGTCGTATATCCTTTAGGACGTATAGTGTTTTTTTCGAGACTTTTTTCAATCAAAAGGTTTCATTTCAAAGGACAATAACTCTAGGAATTCGAAATTCGAATTCTGAACGTCTAGGATTTATTAAACACGCGCATCTTGTCGACTTTGTGGGTTATGACCTAAATGTCAGTCTACACTTCCATTGTAGATCCTTATGGCCGTTAGGTATTTTTTTCGCGAGTTTTTTCAATCAAAAGGCTACATTTCAAATGACAATAACTCAAGGAATTCAAAATTCAAATTCTGAATGTCTCGGATATGTTACACACCCGCTTCTTGTTGTCGTTGTCTGTTTATTTATCGTTCTACTCTTCTGTTGTAGATCCTTAAGGACGTAAAGTATTTTTTTCGAGACTTTTTTCAATCAAAAGGCTTTATTTCAAATGACAATAACTCTAGGAATTCGAAATTCGCATTCTAAACATCGACGATATGTTAAACACGGGCTTCTTGTTGTATTTGTCGGTTTATTTATCGGTCTACTCTTCCGTTGTATACCCTTAATGCCGTAAAGTATTTTTTTCGCGACTTTTTTCCATCAAAAGGCTTAATTTCAAAGGACAATAACTCTAGGAATTCGAATTTCGAATTCTGATCGTCTAGGATTTGTTAAACACGCGCTTCATGTCGACTTTGTAGGTTTTGACCATTTATCGGTCTACACTTCCGTTGTAGATCCTTATGGCCGTAAGGTATTTTTTTCGCGAGTTTTTTCCATCAAAAGGCTACATTTCAAATGACAATAACTCTAGGAATTCAAAATTCGAATTCTGAATGTCTAGGATATGTTAAACACGCGCTTCTTATTGTCGTTGTCTGTTTATTTAACGTTCTACTCTTCCGTTGTAGATCCTTAAGAACGTAAAGTATTTTTTTCGAGACTTTTTTCCATCAAAAGGCTTAATTTCAAAGGATAATAACTCTAGGAATTCGAAATTCGAATTCAGATCGTCTAGGATTTGTTAAACACGCGCTTCATGTCGACTTTGTCGGTTTTGACCATTTATCGGTCTACACTTCCGTTGTAGATCCTTATGGCCGTAAGGTATTTTTTTCGCGAGTTTTTTCCATCAAAATGCTACATTTCAAATGACAATAACTCTAGGAATTCAAAATTCAAATTCTGAATGTCTAGGATATATTTAACACGCGCTTCCTGTTGTCGTTGTCTGTTTATTTATCGTTTATCCATTTATCGTAGATCCGTTAGGAAGTATAGTTTTTTCGAGACTTTTTTCCATCAAAAGGTTTCATTTCAAAGGGTAATAACTCTAGGAATTCGAAATTCGAATTCTGAACGTCTAGGATTTGTTAAACACGCGCATCTTGTCGACTTTGTCGGTTTTGACCATTTGTCAGTCTACACTTCCATTGTAGATCCTTATGGCCGTAAGGTATTTTTTTCGCGAGTTTTTTCAATCAAAAGGCTACATTTCAAATGACAATAACTCTAGGAATTCAAAATTTGAATTCTGAATGTGTACGATATGTTACACACGGGCTTCTTGTTGTCTTTGTCGGTTTATTTATCGGTCTACTCTTCCGTTGTAAATCCTTAAGGCCGTAAAGTATTTTTTTCGCGACTTTTTTCCATCAAAAGGCTTCATTTCAAAGGACAATAACTCTAGGATGTCGAAATTCGAATTCTGAACGTCTAGGATTTGTTAAACACGCGCATCTTGTCGACTTTGTCGGTTTTGACCATTTGTCAGTCTACACTTCCATCCTTATGGCCGTAAGGTATTTTTTTCGCGAGTTTTTTCAATCAAAAGGCTACATTTCAAATGACAATAACTCTAGGAATTCAAAATTCGAATTCTGAATGTGTACGATATGTTACACACGGGCTTCTTGTTGTCTTTGTCGGTTTATTTATCGGTCTACTCTTCCGTTGTAAATCCTTAAGGCCGTAAAGTATTTTTTTCGCGACTTTTTTCCATCAAAAGGCTTCATTTCAGAGGACAATAACTCTAGGATGTCGAAATTCGAATTCTGAACGTCTAGGATTTGTTAAACACGCGCATCTTGTCGACTTTGTCGGTTTTGACCATTTGTCAGTCTACACTTCCAATGTAGATGCTTATGGCCGTAAGGTATTTTTTTCCAACAAAAGGCTTCATTTCAAATGACAATAACTCTAGAAATTCGAAATTCGCATTCTGAACGTCTACGATATGTTAAACACGCGCTTCTTTTTGTCTTTGTCGGTTTATTTATCGGTCTACTCTTCCGTTGTATATCCTTATGGCCGTAAAGTATTTTTTTCGCGACTTTTTTCCACCAAAGGCTTCATTTCAAAGGACTATAACTCTAGGAATTCAAAATTCGAATTCTGAACGTCTAGGATTTGTTAAACACGCGCATCTTGTCGACTTTGTCCGTTTTGACCATTTGTCAGTCTACACTTCCATTGTAGATCCTTATGGCCGTAGGGTATTTTTTTTCCATCAAAAGGCATCATTTCAAATGACAATAACTCTAGAAATTCGAAATTCGCATTCTGAACGTCTACGATATGCTAAACACGCGCTTCTTTTTGTCTTTGTCGGTTTATTTATCGGTCTACTCTTCCGTTGTATATCCTTATGGCCGTAAAGTATTTTTTTTGCGACTTTTTTCCATCAAAAGGCTTCATTTCAAAGGACTGTAACTCTAGGAATTCGAAATTCGAATTTTGAACGTCTAGGATTTGTTAAACACGCGCATCTTGTCGACTTTGTCGGTTTTGACCATTTGTCAGTCTACACTTCCATTGTAGATCCTTATGGCCGTAGGGTATTTTTTTTCCATCAAAAGGCATCATTTCAAATGACAATAACTCTAGAAATTCGAAATTCGCATTCTGAACGTCTACGATATGCTAAACACGCGCTTCTTTTTGTCTTTGTCGGTTTATTTATCGGTCTACTCTTCCGTTGTATATCCTTATGGCCGTAAAGTATTTTTTTTGCGACTTTTTTCCATCAAAAGGCTTCATTTCAAAGGACTGTAACTCTAGGAATTCGAAATTCGAATTTTGAACGTCTAGGATTTGTTAAACACGCGCATCTTGTCGACTTTGTCGGTTTTGACCATTTGTCAGTCTACACTTCCACTGTAGATCCTTAAGGCCGTAAGGTATTTTTGTCGCGAGATTTTTTCCATCAAAAGGCTACATTTCAAATGACAATAACTCTAGGAATTCAAAATTCGAATTCTGAATGTCTAGGATGTGTTAAACACGGGCTTCTTGTTGTATTTGTCGGTTTATTTATCGGTCTACTCTTCCGTTGTATACCCTTAAGGCCGTAAAGTATTTTTTTCGTGACTTTTTTCCATCAAACGGCTTCATTTCAAAGGACAATAACTCTAGGAATTTGAAATTCGAATTCTGAACATCTACGATATGTTAAACACGAGCTTCTTGTTGTCTTTGTCAGTTTATTTATCGGTCTACTCTTCCGTTGTATACCCTTAATGCCGTAAAGTATTTTATTCGTGACTTTTTTCCATCAAAAGGCTACATTTCAAATGACAATAACTCTAGGAATTCAAAATTCGAATTCTGAATGTCTAGGATATGTTAAACACGCGCTTCTTATTGTCGTTGTCTGTTTATTTAACGTTCTACTCTTCCGTTGTAGATCCTTAAGAACGTAAAGTATTTTTTTCGAGACTTTTTTCCATCAAAAGGCTTCATTTCAAAGGACAATAACTCTAGGAATTCGAAATTCGAATTCACATCGTCTAGGATTTGTTAAACACGCGCTTCATGTCGACTTTGTCGGTTTTGACCATTTATCGGTCTACACTTCCGTTGTAGATCCTTATGGCCGTAAGGTATTTTTTTCGCTAGTTTTTTCCATCAAAATGCTACATTTCAAATGACAATAACTCTAGGAATTCAAAATTCAAATTCTGAATGTCTAGGATATATTAAACACGCGCTTCCTGTTGTCGTTGTCTGTTTATTTATCGTTTATCCATTTATCGTAGATCCGTTAGGAAGTATAGTTTTTTCGAGACTTTTTGCCATCAAAAGGTTTCATTTCAAAGGACAATAACTCTAGGAATTCGAAATTCGAATTCTGAACGTCTAGGATTTGTTAAACACGCGCATCTTGTCGACTTTGTCGGTTTTGACCATTTGTCAGTCTACACTTCCATTGTAGATCCTTATGGCCGTAAGGTATTTTTTTCGCGAGTTTTTTCAATCAAAAGGCTACATTTCAAATGACAATAACTCTAGGAATTCAAAATTCGAATTCTGAATGTGTACGATATGTTACACACGGGCTTCTTGTTGTCTTTGTCGGTTTATTTATCGGTCTACTCTTCCGTTGTAAATCCTTAAGGCCGTAAAGTATTTTTTTCGCGACTTTTTTCCATCAAAAGGCTTCATTTCAGAGGACAATAACTCTAGGATGTCGAAATTCGAATTCTGAACGTCTAGGATTTGTTAAACACGCGCATCTTGTCGACTTTGTCGGTTTTGACCATTTGTCAGTCTGCACTTCCAATGTAGATGCTTATGGCCGTAAGGTATTTTTTCCAACAAAAGGCTTCATTTCAAATGACAATAACTCTAGAAATTCGAAATTCGCATTCTGAACGTCTACGATACGTTAAACACGCGCTTCTTTTTGTCTTTGTCGGTTTATTTATCGGTCTACTCTTCCGTTGTATATCCTTATGGCCGTAAAGTATTTTTTTCGCGACTTTTTTCCACCAAAGGCTTCATTTCAAAGACTATAACTCTAGGAATTCAAAATTCGAATTCTGAACGTCTAGGATTTGTTAAACACGCGCATCTTGTCGACTTTGTCCGTTTTGACCATTTGTCAGTCTACACTTCCATTGTAGATCCTTATGGCCGTAGGGTATTTTTTTCCATCAAAAGGCATCATTTCAAATGACAATAACTCTAGAAATTCGAAATTCGCATTCTGAACGTCTACGATATGCTAAACACGCGCTTCTTTTTGTCTTTGTCGGTTTATTTATCGGTCTACTCTTCCGTTGTATATCCTTATGGCCGTAAAGTATTTTTTTTGTGACTTTTTTCCATCAAAAGGCTTCATTTCAAAGGACTGTAACTCTAGGAATTCGAAATTCGAATTTTGAACGTCTAGGATTTGTTAAACACGCGCATCTTGTCGACTTTGTCGGTTTTGACCATTTGTCAGTCTACACTTCCACTGTAGATCCTTAAGGCCGTAAGGTATTTTTGTCGCGAGATTTTTTCCATCAAAAGGCTACATTTCAAATGACAATAACTCTAGGAATTCAAAATTCGAATTCTGAATGTCTATGATGTGTTAAACACGGGCTTCTTGTTGTATTTGTCGGTTTATTTATCGGTCTACTCTTCCGTTGTATACCCTTAAGGCCGTAAAGTATTTTTTTCGTGACTTTTTTCCATCAAACGGCTTCATTTCAAAGGACAATAACTCTAGGAATTTGAAATTCGAATTCTGAACATCTACGATATGTTAAACACGAGCTTCTTGTTGTCTTTGTCAGTTTATTTATCGGTCTACTCTTCCGTTGTATACCCTTAATGCCGTAAAGTATTTTATTCGTGACTTTTTTCCATCAAAAGGCTTAATTTCAATGGACAATAACTCTAGGAATTCGAATTTCGAATTCTCATCGTCTAGGATTTGTTAAACACGCGCTTCATGTCGACTTTGTAGGTTTTGACCATTTATCGGTCTACACTTCCGTTGTAGATCCTTATGGCCGTAAGGTATTTTTTTCGCGAGTTTTTTCCATCAAAAGGCTACATTTCAAATGACAATAACTCTAGGAATTCAAAATTCGAATTCTGAATGTCTAGGATATGTTAAACACGCGCTTCTTATTGTCGTTGTCTGTTTATTTAACGTTCTACTCTTCCGTTGTAGATCCTTAAGAACGTAAAGTATTTTTTTCGAGACTTTTTTCCATCAAAAGGCTTCATTTCAAAGGACAATAACTCTAGGAATTCGAAATTCGAATTCACATCGTCTAGGATTTGTTAAACACGCGCTTCATGTCGACTTTGTCGGTTTTGACCATTTATCGGTCTACACTTCCGTTGTAGATCCTTATGGCCGTAAGGTATTTTTTTCGCTAGTTTTTTCCATCAAAATGCTACATTTCAAATGACAATAACTCTAGGAATTCAAAATTCAAATTCTGAATGTCTAGGATATATTAAACACGCGCTTCCTGTTGTCGTTGTCTGTTTATTTATCGTTTATCCATTTATCGTAGATCCGTTAGGAAGTATAGTTTTTTCGAGACTTTTTGCCATCAAAAGGTTTCATTTCAAAGGACAATAACTCTAGGAATTCGAAATTCGAATTCTGAACGTCTAGGATTTGTTAAACACGCGCATCCTGTCGACTTTGTCGGTTTTGACCATTTGTCAGTCTACACTTCCATTGTAGATCCTTATGGCCGTAAGGTATTTTTTTCAGGAGTTTTTTCAATCAAAAGGCTACATTTCAAATGACAATAACTCTAGGAATTCAAAATTCGAATTCTGAATGTGTACGATATGTTACACACGGGCTTCTTGTTGTCTTTGTCGGTTTATTTATTGGTCTACTCTTCCGTTGTAAATCCTTAAGGCCGTAAAGTATTTTTTTCCATCAAAAGGCTTCATTTCAAAGGACACTAACTCTAGGAAGTCGAAATTCGAATTCTGAACGTCAAGGATTTGTTAAACACGCGCATCTTGTCGACTTTGTCGGTTTTGACCATTTGTCAGTCTACACTTCCATTGTAGATGCTTATGGCCGTAAGGTATTTTTTTCCAACAAAAGGCTTCATTTCAAATGACAATAACTCTAGAAATTCGAAATTCGCATTCTGAACGTCTACGATATGTTAAACACGCGCTTCTTTTTGTCTTTGTCGGTTTATTTTTCGGTCTACTCTTCCGTTGTATATCCTTATGGCCGTAAAGTATTTTTTTCGCGACTTTTTTCCACCAAAGGCTTCATTTCAAAGGACTATAACTCTAGGAATTCAAAATTCGAATTCTGAACGTCTAGGATTTGTTAAACACGCGTATCTTGTCGACTTTGTCCGTTTTGACCATTTGTCAGTCTACACTTCCATTGTAGATCCTTATGGCCGTAGGGTATTTTTTTTCCATCAAAAGGCATCATTTCAAATGACAATAACTCTAGAAATTCGAAATTCGCATTCTGAACGTCTACGATATGCTAAACACGCGGTTCTTTTTGTCTTTGTCGGTTTATTTATCGGTCTACTCTTCCGTTGTATATCCTTATGGCCGTAAAGTATTTTTTTTGCGACTTTTTTCATCAAAAGGCTTCATTTCAAAGGACTGTAACTCTAGGAATTCGAAATTCGAATTTTGAACGTCTAGGATTTGTTAAACACGCGCATCTTGTCGACTTTGTCGGTTTTGACCATTTGTCAGTCTACACTTCCACTGTAGATCCTTAAGGCCGTAAGGTATTTTTGTCGCGAGATTTTTTCCATCAAAAGGCTACATTTCAAATGACAATAACTCTAGGAATTCAAAATTCGAATTTTGAATGTCTAGGATGTGTTAAACACGAGCTTCTTGTTGTATTTGTCGGTTTATTTATCGGTCTACTCTTCCGTTGTATACCCTTAAGGCCGTAAAGTATTTTTTTCGTGACTTTTTTCCATCAAACGGCTTCATTTCAAAGGACAATAACTCTAGGAATTTGAAATTCGAATTCTGAACATCTACGATATGTTAAACACGAGCTTCTTGTTGTCTTTGTCAGTTTATTTATCGGTCTACTCTTCCGTTGTATTACCCTTAATGCCGTAAAGTATTTTATTCGTGACTTTTTTCCATCAAAAGGCTTAATTTCAAAGGACAATAACTCTAGGAATTCGAATTTCGAATTCTCATCGTCTAGGATTTGTTAAACACGCGCTTCTTGTCGACTTTGTAGGTTTTGACCATTTATCGGTCTACACTTCCGTTGTAGATCCTTATGGCCGTAAGGTATTTTTTTCGCGAGTTTTTTCCATCAAAAGGCTACATTTCAAATGACAATAACTCTAGGAATTCAAAATTCGAATTCTGAATGTCTAGGATATGTTTAACACGCGCTTCTTATTGTCGTTGTCTGTTTATTTAACGTTCTACTCTTCCGTTGTAGATCCTTAAGAACGTAAAGTATTTTTTTCGAGACTTTTTTCCATCAAAAGGCTTCATTTCAAAGGACAATAACTCTAGGAATTCGAAATTCGAATTCAGATCGTCTAGGATTTGTTAAACACGCGCTTCATGTCGACTTTGTCGGTTTTGACCATTTATCGGTCTACACTTCCGTTGTAGATCCTTATGGCCGTAAGGTATTTTTTTCGCTAGTTTTTTCCATCAAAATGCTACATTTCAAATGACAATAACTCTAGGAATTCAAAATTCAAATTCTGAATGTCTAGGATATATTAAACACGCGCTTCCTGTTGTCGTTGTCTGTTTATTTATCGTTTATCCATTTATCGTAGATCCGTTAGGAAGTATAGTTTTTTCGAGACTTTTTGCCATCAAAAGGTTTCATTTCAAAGGACAATAACTCTAGGAATTCGAAATTCGAATTCTGAACGTCTAGGATTTGTTAAACACGCGCATCTTGTCGACTTTGTCGGTTTTGACCATTTGTCAGTCTACACTTCCATTGTAGATCCTTATGGCCGTAAGGTATTTTTTTCGCGAGTTTTTTCAATCAAAAGGCTACATTTCAAATGACAATAACTCTAGGAATTCAAAATTCGAATTCTGAATGTGTACGATATGTTACACACGGGCTTCTTGTTGTCTTTGTCGGTTTATTTATTGGTCTACTCTTCCGTTGTAAATCCTTAAGGCCGTAAAGTATTTTTTTCGCGACTTTTTTCCATCAAAAGGCTTCATTTCAAAGGACAATAACTCTAGGAAGTCGAAATTCGAATTCTGAACGTCTAGGATTTGTTAAACACGCGCATCTTGTCGACTTTGTCGGTTTTGACCATTTGTCAGTCTACACTTCCATTGTAGATGCTTATGGCCGTAAGGTATTTTTTTCCAACAAAAGGCTTCATTTCAAATGACAATAACTCTAGAAATTCGAAATTCGCATTCTGAACGTCTACGATATGTTAAACACGCGCTTCTTTTGTCTTTGTCGGTTTATTTTATCGGTCTACTCTTCCGTTGTATATCCTTATGGCCG
Organism: Lonicera japonica; assembly: GCA_021464415.1. Classification (NCBI taxonomy): domain Eukaryota; kingdom Viridiplantae; phylum Streptophyta; class Magnoliopsida; order Dipsacales; family Caprifoliaceae; genus Lonicera; species Lonicera japonica. Next base: position 94,652 of record JAKCWG010000556.1, read on the forward strand.
TAAAGGTATTTTTTTTCGCGACTTTTTTCCACCAAAAGCTTCATTTCAAAGGACTATAACTCTAGGAATTCAAAATTCGAATTCTGAACGTCTAGGATTTGTTAAACACGCGCATCTTGTCGACTTTGTCCGTTTTGACCATTTGTCAGTCTACACTTCCGTTGTATATCCTTATGGCCGTAAAGTATTTTTTTGCGACTTTTTTCCATCAAAAGGCTTCATTTCAAAGGACTGTAACTCTAGGAATTCGAAATTCGAATTTTGAACGTCTAGAATTTGTTAAACACGCGCATCTTGTCGACTTTGTCGGTTTGACCATTTGTCAGTCTACACTTCCACTGTAGATCCTTACGGCCGTAAGGTATTTTTGTCGCGAGTTTTTTTCCATCAATAGGCTACATTTCAAATGACAATAACTCTAGGAATTCAAAATTCGAATTCTGAATGTCTAGGATATGCTAAACACGCGCTTCTTGTTGTCGTTGTCTGTTTATTTATCATTCTACTCTTCCGTTGTAGATCCTTAAGGACGTAAAGTATTTTTTTCGAGACTTTTTTCAAGCAAAAGACTTCATTTCAAATGACAATAACGCTAGGAATTCGAAATTCGCATTCTGAACATCTACGATATGTTAAACACGGGCTTCTTGCTGTATTTGTCGGTTTATTTATCGGTCTACACTTCCGTTGTATACCCTTAATGCCGTAAAGTATTTTTTTCGTGACTTTTTTCCATCAAAAGGCTTCATTTCGAAGGACAATAACTCTAGGAATTCGAAGTTCGAATTCTGATCGTCTAGGATTTGTTAAACATATGCTTCATGTCGACCTTGTACGTTTTGACCATTTATCGGTCTACACTTCCGTTGTAGATCCTTATGGCCGTAAGGTATTTTTTTCGCGAGTTTTTTCCATCAAAAGGCTAAATTTCAAATGACAATAACTCTTGGAAATCTAAATTCGAATTCTGAATGTCTAGGATATGTTAAACACGCGCTTCTTATTGTCGTTGTCTGTTTATTTATCGTTCTACTCTTCCTTTGTAGATCCTTTAGGACGTATAGTTTTTTTTTCGAGACTTTTTTCCATCAAAAGGCTTCATTTCAAAGGACAATAACTCTAGGAATTCGAAATTCGAATTCTAAACGTCTTGGATTTGTTAAACACGCGCATCTTGTCGGCTTTATCGGTTTGACCATTTGTCAGTCTACACTTCCATTGTAGATCCTTATGGCCGTAAGGTATTTTTTTTGCGAGTTTTTTGCATCAAAATGCCACATTTCAAATGACAATCACTCTAGAAATTCGAAATTCGAATTCTGAATGTCTTGGATATGTTAAACACGCGCTTCTTGTTGTCGTTGTCTCTTTGTTTATCATTCTACTCTTCTGTTGTAGTTCTTTAAGGACCTAAATTACTTTTTTCGAGACTTTTTTCAATCAAAAGGCTTCATTTCAAATGACAATAACTCTAGGAATTCGAAATTCGCATTCTGAACATCTACGACAAATTAAACACGGATTCTTGTTGTATTTGTCGGTTTATTTATCGATCTAGTCTTCCGTTGTATACCCTTAAGGCCGTAAAGTATTTTTTTCATGACTTTTTTCCATGAAAAGGCTTCATTTCAAATGACAATAACTCTAGAAATACGAAATTCGCATTCTGAACGTCTACGATATGTTAAACACGCGCTTCTTTTTGCCTTTGTCGGTTTATTTATCGGTCTACTCTTCCGTTGTATATCCTTATGGCCGTAAAATATTTTTTTCGCGACTTTTTTCCACCAAATGACTTCATTTCAAAGGACTATAACTTTAGGAATTCGAAATTCGAATTCTGAACGTCTAGGATTTGTTAAACACGCGCATCTTGTCGACTTTGTCGGCTTCACCATTTGTCAGTCTACACTTCCAATGTAAATCCTTATGGTCGTAAGGTATTTTTTTCGCGAGTTTTTTCCATCAAAAGGCTACATTTCAAATGACAATAACTCTAGGAAATCTAAATTCGAATTCTGAATGTCTAGGATATGTTAAACACGCGCTTCTTATTGTCGTTATCTGTTTATTTATCGTTCTACTCTTCCTTTGTAGATCCTTTAGGACGTATAGTATTTTTTTCGAGACTTTTTTCCATCAAAAGGCTTCATTTCAAAGGACAATCACTCTAGGAATTCGAATTCTGAACGTCTAGAATTTTTTAAACACGAACATATTGTCGACTTTGTCGGTTTTGACCATTTGTCAGTCTACACATCCATTTTAGATCCTTATGGCCGTAAGGTATTTTTTTCGCGAGTTTTTTCCATCAAAAGGCTACATTTCAAATGACAATAACTCAAGGAATTCAAAATTCGAATTCTGAATGTCTACGATATGTTACGCATGGGCTTCTTGTTGTCTTTGTCGTATTATTTATCGGTCTACTCTTTCGTTGTATATCCTTAAGGCCGTAAAGTATTTTTTTCTCGACTTTTTTCCATCAAAAGGCTTCATTTCGAAGGACAATAACTCTAGGAATTTGAAATTCGAATTCTGATCGTCTAGGATTTGTTAAACACGCGCTTCATGTCGACGTTGTCGGTTTTGACCTTTTATCGGTCTACACTTCCATCGTAGATCCTTATGGCCGTAAGGTATTTTTTTCCAACAAAAGGCTTAATTTCAACTAACAATAACTCTAGAAATTCGAAATACGCATTCTGAACGTCTACGATATGTTAAACACGCGCTTCTTTTTGTCTTTGTCGGTTTAGTTATCGGTCTACTCTTCTGTTGTATATCCTTATGGCCGTAAAGTATTTTTTTCGCGACTTTTTTCCATCAAAAGGCTTCATTTCAAAGGACAATAACTTTAGGAATTCAAAATTCGAATTCTGAACGTCTAGGATTTGTTAAACACGCGCATCTTGTCGACTTTGTCGGTTTGGAACATTTGTTAGTCTACACTTCCACTGTAGATCCTTTTGGCCGTAAGGTATTTTTTTCGCTAGTTTTTTTCCATCAAAAGGCTACATTTCAAATGACAATAACTCAAGGAATTCAAAATTCGAATTCCGAATGACTTGGATATGCTAAACACGCGCTTCTTGTTGTCGTTGTCTGTTTATTTATCATTCTATTCTTCCGTTGTAGATCCTTAAGGACGTATAGTATTTTTTTCGAGAGTTTTTTCCATCAAAAGGCTTCATTTGAAAGGACAATAACTCTAGGAATTCGAAATTCGAATTCTGAACGTCTAGGATTTGTTAAACACGCGCATCTTTTCAACTTTGTCGGTTTTGACCATTTGTCAGTCAACACTTCCATTGTAGATCCTTATGGCCGTAAGGTATTTTTTTCGCGAGTTTTTTCCATCAAAAGGCTACATTTCAAATGGCAATAACTCTAGGAATTCAAAATTCGAATTCTGAATGTCTACGATATGTTACACACGGGCTTCTTGTTGTCTTTGTCGGTTTATTTATCGGTCTACTCTTCCGTTGTATATCCTTAAGGCCGTAAAGTATTTTTTTCGCGACTTTTTTCCATCAAAAGGCTTCATTTCGAAGGACAATAACTCTAGGAATTTGAAATTCGAATTCTGATCGTCTAGGATTTGTTAAACACGCGCTTCATGTCGACGTTGTCGGTTTTGACCATTTATCGGTCTACACTTCCATCGTAGATCCTTATGGCCGTAAGGTATTTTTTTCCAACAAAAGGCTTAATTTCAAATGACAATAACTCTAGAAATTCGAAATACGCATTCTCAACGTCTACGATATGTTAAACACGCGCTTCTTTTTGTCTTTGTCGGTTTATTTATCGGTCTACTCTTCCGTTGTATATCCTTATGGCCGTAAAGTATTTTTTTCGCGACTTTTTTCCATCAAAAGGCCTCATTTCAAAGGACAATAACTCAAGGAATTCGAAATTCGAATTCTGAACGTCTAGGATTTGTTAAACACGCGCATCTTGTCGACTTTGTCGGTTTGGAACATTTGTCAGTCTACACTTCCACTGTAGATCCTTATGGCCGTAAGGTATTTTTTTCGCGAGTTTTTTTCATCAAAAGGCTACATTTCAAATGACAATAACTCTAGGAATTCAAAATTCGAATTCTGAATGTCTTGGATATGCTAAACACGCGCTTCTTGTTGTCGTTGTCTATTTATTTATCATTCTATTCTTCCGTTGTAGATCCTTAAGGACGTATAGTATTTTTTTCGAGACTTTTTTCCATCAAAAGGCTTCATTTGAAAGGACAATAACTCTAGGAATTCGAAATTCGAATTCTGAACGTTTAGGATTTTTTAAACACGCGCATCTTTTCAACTTTGTCGATTTTGACCATTTGTTAGTCAACACTTCCATTGTAGATCATTATGGCCGTAAGGTATTTTTTTCGCGAGTTTTCTCCATCAAAAGGCTTCATTTCGAAGGACAATAACTCTAGGAATTTGAAATTCGAATTCTGATCGTCTAGGATTTGTTAAACACGCGCTTCAAGTCGACGTTGTCGGTTTTGACCATTTATCAGTTTATACTTCCATCGTAGATCCTTATGGCCGTAAGGTATTTTTTTCTATCAAAAGGCTTCATTTCAAATGACAATAACTCTAGAAATTCGAAATACGCATTCTGAACGTCTACGATATGTTAAACACGCGCTTCTTTTTGTCTTTGTCGGTTTATTTATCGGTCTACACTTCCGTTGTATATCGTTATTGCCGTAAAGTATTTTTTTCGCGACTTTTTTCCATCAAAAGGCTTCATTTCAAAGGACAATAACTCTAGGAATTCGAAATTCGAATTCTGAACGTCTAGGATTTGTTAAACACGCGCATCTTCTCGACTTTGTCAGTTTGGAACATTTGTCAGTCTACACTTCCACTGTAGATCCTTATGGCCGTAAGGTATTTTTTTCGCAAGTTTTTTTCCATCAAAAGGCTACATTTCAAATGACAATAACTCTATGAATTCAAAATTCGAATTATGAATGTCTTGGATATGCTAAACACGCGCTTCTTGTTGTCGTTGTCTGTTTATTTATCATTCTACTCTTCCGTTGTAGATCCTTAAGGACGTAAAGTATTTTTTTCGAGACTTTTTTCCATCAAAAGGCTTCATTTCAAATGACAATAACTCTAGGAATTCGAAATTCGCATTCTGAACATCTACGATATGTTAAATACGGGCTTCTTGTTGTATTTGTCGGTTTATTTATCGGTCTACTCTTCCGTTGTATACCATTAAGGCCGTAAAGTATTTTTTTCGTGACTTTTTTCCATCAAACGGCTTCATTTCAAAGGACAATAACTCTTGGAATTCGAAATTCGAATTATGAACGTGTAGGATTTGTTAAACACACGCATCTTGTCGGCTTTGTCGGTTTGACCATTTGTCAGTCTACACTTCCATTGTAGATCCTTATGGCCGTAAGGTATTTTTTTCGCGAGTTTTTTGCATCAAAATGCCACATTTCAAATGACAATAACTTTAGGAATTCAAAATTCGAATTCTGAATGTCTAGGATATGTTAAACACGCGCTTCTTGTTGTCGTTGTCTGTTTATTTATCATTGTACTCTTCCGTTGTAGATCCTTAAGGACGTAAAGTACATTTTTCGAGACTTTTTTCCATCAAAAGGCTTCATTTCAAATGACAATAACTCTAGGAATTCAAAATTCGCATTCTGAACATCTACGACATGTTAAGCACGGGCTTCTTGTTGTATTTGTTGTTTTATTTATCGGTCTACTCTTCTTTTGTATACCCTTAAGGCCGTAAAGTATTTTTTTTCGTGACTTTTTTCCATCAAAAGCCTTCATTTCAAAGAACAATAACACTAGGAATTCGAAATTCGCATTCTGAACATCTACGATATGTTAAACACGGGCTTCTTGTTGTCTTTGTCGGTTTATTTATCGGTCTACTCTTCCGTTGTATATCCTTAAGGCCGTAAAGTATTTTTTTCGCGACTTTTTTCCATCAAAAGGCTTTATTTGAAACGACAATAACTCTAGCAATTCGAAATTCGAATTCTGATCGTCTAGGATTTGTTAAACACACGCTTCATGTCGACGTTGTCGGTTTTGGCCATTTATCGGTCTACACTTCCATTGTAGATCCTTATGGCCGTAAGGTTTTTTTTTCCATCAAAAGGTTTCATTTCAAATGACAATAACTCAAGAAATTTGAAATTCGCATTCTGAACGTCTACGAAATGTTAAACACGCGCTTCTTTTTGTCTTTGTAGGTTTATTTATCGGTCTACACTTCCGTTGTATATCGTTATTGCCGTAAAGTATTTTTTTCGCACTTTTTTCCATCAAAAGGCTTCATTTCGAAGGACAATAACTCTAGGAATTTGAAATTCGAATTCTGATCGTCTAGGATTTGTTAAACACGCGCTTCAAGTCGACGTTGTCGGTTTTGACCATTTATCAGTCTATACTTCCATCGTAGATCCTTATGGCCGTAAGGTATTTTTTTCTATCAAAAGGCTTCATTTCAAATGACAATAACTCTAGAAATTCGAAATACGCATTCTCAACGTCTACGATATGTTAAACACGCGCTTCTTTTTGTCTTCGTCGGTTTATTTATCGGTCTACACTTCCGTTGTAAATCGTTATTGCCGTAAAGTATTTTTTTCGCGACTTTTTTCCATCAAAAGGCTTCATTTCAAAGGACAATAACTCTAGGAATTCGAAATTCGAATTCTGAACGTCTAGGATTTGTTAAACACGCGCATCTTCTCGACTTTGTCAGTTTGGAACATTTGTCAGTCTACACTTCCACTGTAGATCCTTATGGCCGTAAGGTATTTTTTTCGCAAGTTTTTTTCCATCAAAAGGCTACATTTCAAATGACAATAACTCTAGGAATTCAAAATTCGAATTATGAATGTCTTGGATATGCTAAACACGCGCTTCTTGTTGTCGTTGTCTGTTTATTTATCATTCTACTCTTCCGTTGTAGATCCTTAAGGACGTAAAGTATTTTTTTCGAGACTTTTTTCCATCAAAAGGCTTCATTTCAAATGACAATAACTCTAGGAATTCGAAATTCGCATTCTGAACATCTACGATATGTTAAATACGGGCTTCTTGTTGTATTTGTCGGTTTATTTATCGGTCTACTCTTCCGTTGTATACCATTAAGGCCGTAAAGTATTTTTTTCGTGACTTTTTTCCATCACACGGCTTCATTTCAAAGGACAATAACTCTAGGAATTCGAAATTCGAATTATGAACGTGTAGGATTTGTTAAACACACGCATCTTGTCGGCTTTGTCGGTTTGACCATTTGTCAGTCTACACTTCCATTGTAGATCCTTATGGCCGTAAGGTATTTTTTTCGCGAGTTTTTTCCATCAAAAGGCATTATTTCAAAGGACAATAACTCTAGGAATTCGAAATTTGAATTCTGAACATCTAGGATTTGTTAAACACGTGCATCTTGTCGACTTTGTGGGTTTTGACCATTTGTCAGTCTACACTTCCATTGTAGATCCTTATGGCCGTAAGGTATTTTTTTCGCGAGTTTTTTCCATCAAAAGGCATTATTTCAAAGGACAATAACTCTAGGAATTCGACATTCGAATTCTGAATGTCTACGATTTGTTAAATACGCGCTTCTTGTCGACTTTGTCGGTTTTGACCATTTGTCAGTCTAAACTTCCGTTGTAGATCCTTATGGCGGTAAGGTATTTTTTTCGCAACTTTTTTCCGTCGAAAGGCTTCATTTCAAATGACAATAAATCTAGGAATTCGAAATTCAAATTCCGAATGTCTATGATATGTTAAACATGCGCTTCTTGTTGGCTTTGTCGGTTTATTTTTCGATCTTCTCTTCCGTTGTAGATCCTTAAGGCCGTAAAGTATTTTTTTCGCGACTTTTTTCCATCAACAGGCTTCATTGCAAAGGACAATAACTCTAGGAATTCAAAATTCGAATTCTGAATGTCTAGGATTTTTTAAACACGCGCATCTCGTCGATTTTGCCGGTTTTGAATATTTGTCAGTTTACACTTCCATTGTAGAACCTTATGGCCGTAAGGTATTTTTTTCACGAGTTTTTTCGATCAAAAGGCTTCATTTCAACGGACAATTACTCTAGGAATTCAAAATTCGAATTCTGATCGTCTAGGATTTGTTAAACACGCGCTTCATGTCGACTTTGTTGGTTTTGACCATTTATCGGTGTAGACTTCCTTTATAGATCCTTATGGCCGTAAGATATTTTTTTCGCGACTTTTTTCCATCAAAAGGCTTCATTTCAAATGACAATAACTCTTGGAATTCGAAATTCGAATTCTGAATGTCTATGATATGCTAAAAACGCACTTCTTGTTGTCTTTGTCGGTTTATTTTTCGATCTACTCTTCCGTTATAGATCCTTAAGGCCGTAAAGTATTTTTTTTCGCGACTTTTTTCCATCAAAAGGCTTCATTTCAAAGGAAAATTACTCTAGGAATTCGATATTAGAATTTTGAATATCTTGGATTTGTTAAATAGCGCATCTTGTCGACTTTGTCGGTTTTGACCATTTGTCAGTCTACACTTCCATTGTAGATCCTCATGGCCGTAAGGTATTTTTTTCGCGAGTTTTTTCTATCAAAAGGCTACATTTCAAATGACAATAACTCTAGGAATTCAAAATTCGATTTCTGAATGTCTATGATATGTTAAACACACGCTTCTTGTTGTCTTTGTTGGTTTATTTTTCGATCTACTCTTCTGTTGTAGATCCTTAAGGCCGTAAATTATTTTTTTCGCGACTTTTTTCCATCAAAAGGCTTCATTTCAAAGGACAATAACTCTAGGAATTCGAAATTCGTATTTTGAACGTCTAGGATTCGTTAAAGACGGGCTTTTTGTCGACTTTGTCGGTTTTAACCATTTATCGGTCTACACTTCCGTTGTAGATCCTTATGGCCGTAAGGCATTTTTTTCCATCAAAAGACTTCATTTAAAATGACAATAACTCTAGGAATTCGTAATTCGAATTTTGAATGTCTATGACATGTTAAACACGCGCTTCTTGTTGTCTATGATATGTTAAACACACGCTTCTTGTTGTCTTTGTCGGTTTATTTTTTGATCTACTCTTCCGTTGTAGATCCTAATGGCCGTAAGGTATTTTTTTTCGCAACTTTTTTCCATCAAAAGGCTTCATTTCAAAGGACAAAAAGTCTAGGAATTTGAAATTCGAATTTTGAGCGAATAGGATTTGTTAAACACGGGCTTCATGTCGACTTTGTCGGTTTTGACCATTTATCGATCTACTCTTCCGTTGAAGATCCTTATGGCCGTAAGTTATTTTTTTTCGCAACTTTTTTCCCCCAAAAGGCTTCATTTCAAAGGACAATAACTTTAGGAATTCGAAATTCGAATTCTGAGCGACTAGGATTTGTTAAACACGCGCTTCTTCTCGACTTTGTCGGTTTGGACCATTTGTCAGTCTACACTTCCGTTGTAGATCCTTATGGCGGTAAGGTATTTTTTTCAAAAGTTTTTTCGATCAAAAGGGTACATTTCAAATGACAATAACTCTAGGAATTCAAAATTCGAATTATGGATGTCTATGATATGTTAAACACGCGCTTCTTGTTGTCTTTGTCGGTTTATTTTTTGATCTACTCTTCCGTTGTAGATCCTTATGGCCGTAAAGTATTATTCTCGCGACCTTTTTCCATCAAAAGGGTTCATTTCAAAGGACAACAACTCTAGGAATTCGAAATTCGAATTCTGAACGTCTAGGATTTGTTAAACACGCGCATCTGGTCGACTTTGTCGGTTTTGACCATTTGTCAGTCTACACTTCCATTGTAGATCCTTATGGCCGTAAGGTATTTTTTTCGCGAGTTTTTTCCATCAAAAGACTACATTTCAAATGACAATAACTCTAGGAATTAAAAATTCGAATTCTGAATGTCTAGAATATGTTAAACAAGCGCTTCTTGTTGTCTTTGTCTGTTTATTTATCGTTCTACTCCTCCGTTGTAGATCCTTAAGGATGTAAAGTATTTTTTTCGCGACTTTTTTCCTTCATAAGGGTTCATTTCAAATGACAATAACTCTAGGAATTCGAAATTCTCTGAACGTCTACGATATGTCAAACACGCACTTCTTGTTGTCTTTGTCGGTGTATTTATCGGTCTACTCTTCCGTTGTATATCCTTATGGCCGTAAAGTATTTTTTTCACGACTTTTTTCCTTCAAAAGGCTTCATTTCAAAGGACAATAACTCTAGGAATTTGAAATTCGAATTCTGAATGTCTACCTTTTGTTAAACACGCGCTTCATGTCGACTTTGTCAGTTTTGACCATTTGAACGGTCTACACTTCGGTTGCAGATCCTTATGGCCGATAGGTATTTTATTCGCGACTTTTTTTCCATCAAAAGGGTTTATTTCAAATGACAATAACTCTAGGAATTCGAAATTCGAATTCTGAATGTCTATGATTTGTTAAACACGCGCTTCTGGTTGTCTTTGTCGGTTTATTTTTCGATCTACTCTTCCGTTGTAGATCCTTAAGGCCGTAAAGTATTTTTTTCGCGACTTTTTTCCATCAAAAGGCTTCATTTCAAAGGACAACAACTCTAAAAATTCGAAATTAAAATTCTGAACGGCTAGGATTTGTTAAACATGCGCATCTTGTCGACTTTGTCAGTTTTGACCATTTGTCAGTCTATAGTTCTATTGTAGATCCTTATGGCCGTAAGGTATTTTTTTCGCGAGTTTTTTCCATCAAAAGGCTACATTTCAAATGATAATAACTCTAGGAATTAAAAATTCGAATTCTGAATGTCTAGAATATGTTTAACACGCGCTCCTTGTTGTCTTTGTCTATTATTTATCGTTCTATTCTTCCGTTGCAGATCCTTAAGGATTTAAAGTGTTTTTTTCGCAACTTTTTTCCTTCAAAAGGCTTCATTTCAAATGACAATAACTCTAGGAATTCGAAATTCGCATTCTGAACGTCTACGATATGTTAAACACGCGCTTCTTGTTGTCTTTGTCAGTTTATTTATCGGTTTACTCTTCCGTTGTATATCCTTATGGCCGTAAAGTATTTTTTTCGCGACTTTTTTCCATCAAAAGGCTTCATCTCAAAGGACAATAACTCTAGGAATTCGAAATTCGAATTCTGAAAGTCTAGGATTTGTTAAACACGCGCTTCATGTCGACTTTGTCAGTTTTGACCATTTATTGGTCTGCACTTCCGTTGCAGATCCTTATGGCCGTAAGGTATTTTTTTCGCGACTTTTTTCCATCAAAAGGCTTCATTTCAAATGACAATAACTCTAGGAATTCGAAATTCGAATTTTGAAAGTCTAGGATTTGTTAAACACGCGCTTCATGTCGACTTTGTCAGTTTTGACCATTTATCGGTCTGCACTTTCATTGTAGAACCTTATGATCGTAAGGTATTTTTTTCGCGACTTTTTTCCATCAAAAGGCTTCATTTCAAATGAAAATAACTCTAGGAATTCGAAATTCGAATTCTGAATGTCTATGATATGCTAAAAACGCACTTTTTGTTGTCTTTGTCGGTTTATTTTTCGATCTACTCTTCCTTTGTAGATCCTTAAGGCCGTAAAGTATTTTTTTCGCGACTTTTTTCCATCAAAAGGCTTCATTTCAAAGGACAATAACTCTAGGAATTCGAAATTCGAATTCTGAAAGTCTAGGATTTGTTAAACACGCGCTTCATGTCGACTTTGTTAGTTTTGACCATTTATCGGTCTGCACTTCCGTTGCAGATCCTTATTGCCGTAAGGTATTTTTTTCGCGACTTTTTTCCATCAAAAGGCTTCATTTCAAAGGACAATAACTCTAGGAATTTGAAATTCGAATTCTGAAAGTCTAGGATTTGTTAAACACGCGCTTCATGTCGACTTTGTCAGTTTTGACCATTTATCGGTCTGCACTTCCGTTGCAGATCCTTGTGGCCGTAAGGTATTTTTTTCGCGACTTTTTTCCATCAAAAGGCTTCATTTCAAATGACAATAACTCTAGGAATTCGAAATTCGAATTCTGAATGTCTATGATATGTTAAACATGTGCTTCTTGTTGTCTTTGTCGGTTTATTTTTCGATCTACTCTTCCGTTGTAGATCCTTAAGGCCGTAAAGTATTTTTTTCGCGACTTTTTTCCATCAAAAGGCTACATTTCAAAGGACAATAACTCTAGGAATTCGAAATTCGTATTTTGAACGTCTAGGATTCGTTAAACACGGGCTTCTTGTCGACTTTGTCGGTTTTAACCATTTCTCAGTCTACTCTTCCGTTGTAGATCCTTATGGCGGTAAGGTATTTTTTTCGCTAGTTTGTTCGATCAAAAGGCTACATTTCAAATGACAATAACTCTGGGAATTCAAAATTTGAATTCTGAATGTCTAGGATATGTTAAACACGCGCTTCTTGCTGTCTTTGTCCATTTATTTATCGCTCTACTCTTCCGTTGTAGATCGTTATGGCCGTAAAGTATTTTTTTCACTACTCTTTTTCATAAAAAGGCTTCATTTCAAAGGACAATAATCTAGGAATTTGAAATTCGAATTCTGAACGTCTAGGATTTGTTAAACACGTGCTTCTTGTGGACTTTATTGGTTTTGACCATTTGTCAGTCTACACTTCCGTTGTTGATCCTTATGGCCGCAAGGTATTTTTTTCGCTAGTTTTTTCCATCAAAAGGCTTCATTTCAAATGACATTAACTCTACGAATTCAAAATTCAAATTCTGAATGTCTAGGATATGTTAAACACACGCTTCTTGTTGTCTTTGTCCGTTTATTTATCGATCTACTCTTCCGTTGTAGATCCTTAAGGCCGCAAATTATTTTTTTCAGTGACTTTTTTCCATCAAAAGGCTTCATTTCAAAGGACAATAACTCTAGGAATTTGAAATTCGAATTCTGAACGTCTAGGATTTGTTAAACACGCGCTACTTGTCGACTTTGTCGGTTTTAACCATTTGTCAGTCTACACTTCCGTTGTAGATCCTTATGGCCGCAAGATATTATTTTCACGAGTTTTTTCCATCAAAGAGGCTTCATTTCAAATGACAATAACTCTAGGAATTCGAAATGCGCATTCTAAATATCTACGATATGTTAAACACGCGCTTCTTGTAGGCTTTGTCGGTTTATTTATTGGTCTACTCTTCCGTTGTATATCCTTAAGGCTGTAAGGTATTTTTTTCGTGACTTTTTTCAGTGAAAAGGCTTCATTTCATAGGAAAATAACTCTAGGAATTCGAAATTCGCATTCTGAACATCTATGATATGTTAAACAAGGGCTTCTTGTTGTCTTTGTCGGTTTATTTTTCGTTCTACTCTTCCGTTGTAGATCCTTAAGACGTAAATTATTTTTGTCGCGTCTTTTTTCCATCAAAAAAGCTTCATTTCAAAGGACAATAACTCTAGGAATTCGAAATTCGAATTCTGATCGTCTAGGATTTGTTAAACACGCGCTTCATGTCGACTTTGTCGGTTTTGACCATTTATCGGTCTACACTTCCGTTGTAGATCCTTATGGCCGTAAGGTATTTTTTTCCATCAAAACAACTCATTTCAAATGATAATAAGTCTAGGAATTCGAAATCTCTATGATACGTTAAACACACGCTTTTTGTTGTTTTTGTCGGTTTATTTATCGATCTACTCTTCCGCTGTAGATCCTTAAGGCTGTAAAGTATTTTTCTCGCGACTTTTTTCCATCAAAAGGCTTCATTTCAAAGGACAATAACTCTAGGAATTCGAAATTCGAATTCTGAACGTCTAGGATTTGTTAAACACGCGCTTCATGTCGACTTTGTCAGTTTTGACCATTTATCGGTCTATACTTCCGTTGTAGATCCTTATGGCCGTAAGATATTTTTTTCCATCAAAAGGATTCGTTTCAAATGACAATAACTCTAGGAATTCGAAATGTCTATGATACGTTAAACATGCGCTTTTTGTTGTTTTTGTCGGTTTATTTATCGATCTACTCTTCCGTTGTAGATCCTTAAGGCCGTAAAGTATTTTTTTCGCGACTTTTTTCCATCAAAAGGCTTCATTTCAAAGGACAATAACTCTAGGAATTCAAAATTCGAATTCTGAACGTCTAGGATTTGTTAAACGCGCGCTTCTTGTCGACTTTGTCGGTTTGGACCATTTGTCAGTCTACACTTCCGTTGTAGATCCTTATGGCCGTAAGGTATTTTTCGCGCGTTTTTTCCTTCAAAGGGTTTCATTTCAAATGACAATAACTCATGAAATTCAAAATTCGAATTCTGAATGTCAAGGATATGTTAAACACGCGCTTCTTCTTGTTGTCTTTGTTCGTTTATTTTTCGCGACTTTTTTTAATCAAAAGGCTTCATTTCAAATGACAATAACTCTAGGAATTCGAAATTCGCATTCTGAACATCTACTATATCTTAAATACGCGCTTCTTGTTGTCTTTCTCGGTTTATTTATGAGTCTACTATTCCGTTGTATATCCTTAAGGCCGTAAAGTATTTTTTTCTCGACTTTTTTCCACCAAAAGGCTTCATTTCAAAGGACAATAACTCTAGGAATTCGAAATTCGAATTCTGATCGTGTAGGATTTGTTAAACACGTGCTTCGTGTCGATTTTGACCATTTATCGGTCTACACTTCCGTTGTAGATCCTTATGGCCGTAAGGTATTTTTTTCCATCAAAAGGCATCAATTTCAAATGACAATAACTCTACAAATTCAAAATTCGAATTCTGAATGTCTATGATATGTTAAACACGCGCTTCTTGTTGTCTTTGACTGTCTATTTCTCGACCTACACTTCCGTTGTAGATCCTTAAGGCCGTAAAGTATTTTTTTCGCGACTTTTTTCCATCAAAAGGCTTCATTTCAAAGGACAATAACTCGAGGAATTCGAAATTCGAATTCTTAATGTCTAGGATTTGTTAAACACGCGCTTCTTGTCGACTTTGTTGATTTTGACCATTTATCGATCTATACTTCCGTTGTAGATCCTTATGGCCGTAAGGTATTTTTTTCCATCAAAAGGCTTCAATTCAAATAACAATAACTCTAGGAATTCGAAATTCGAATTATGAATGTCTATGATATGTTAAACACACGCTTCTTTTTGTTTTTGTCAGTTTATTTATCGATCTACTCTTCCGTTGTAGATCCTTAAAGCCGTAAAGTATTTTTTTCGCGACTTTTTTCCATCAAAAGGCTTCATTTCAAATGACAATAACTCTAGGAATTCGAAATTCGCATTCTTAACGTCTACGATATCTTAAACATGCGCTTCTTGTTGTCTTTGTCGGTTTATTTACTGGTCTACTCATCCGTGGTAGATCCTTAAGGCTGTAAAATATTTTTTTCGCGACTTTTTTCTATAAAAACGATTAATTTCAAAGGACAAAAACTCTAGGAATTCAAAATTCGAATTCTGAACGTCTAGGATTTGTTAAACACGTGGTTCATGTCGACTCTGTCGGTTTTGACCATTTATCGGTCTACACTTCCGTTGTAGATCCTTATGGCCGTAAGGTATTTTTTTCCATCAAAAGGCTTCATTTCAAATGACAATAACTCTAGGAATTCAAAATTCGAATTCTGAATGTCTTGGATATGTTAAACACGCGCTTCTTGTTGTCTTTGTAAGTTTATTTATCGATCTACTCTTCCGTTGTAGATCCTTAAGGCCGTAAAGTATTTTTTTCGCGAGTTTCTTTCATCAAAAGGCTTCGTTTCAAATGACAATAACTCTAGGAATTCGAAATTCGAATTCTGAATGTCTATGATATGTTAAAGACGTGCTTCTTGTTGTCTTTGTCGGTATATTTATCGATCTACTCTTCTGTTGTAGATCCGTCAGGCCATAAAGTATTTTTGTCGCGAATTTTTTCCATCAAAAGGGTTCATTTCAAATGACAATGACTCTAGGAATTCGAAATTCGCATTTTGAACGTTTAGGATATGTTAAACACGTGCTTATTGTCACTTTGTCGACTTTGACCATATATCAGTCTACACTTCCGTTCTAGATACTTAAGGCCGTAAGGAATTTCTTTTCGAGACTTTTTTCGATCAAAAGGCTTCATTTCAAATGACAATAACTCTAAGAATTCGAAATTCAAGTTTTGAATGTCTATGATATGTTAAACACACGCTTCTTGTTGTCTTTCTCGGTTTATTTATCGTTCTACTCTTCCGTTGTAGATCCATAAGGCCGTAAAGTATTTTTTTCGTGACTTTTTTCCATCAAAAGACTTCATTTCAAATGACAATAACTCTTGGAATTCGAAATTCGCATTCTGAATGTTTAGGATATGTTAAACACGCGGTTCTTGTTGACTTTGTCGGTTTTGAACATATATTAGTCTACACTTCCGTTGTAGATACTTAAGGCCGTAAATTATATTTTTGGCGACTTTTTTCGATCAAGAGGCTACATTTCAATTGCCAATAACCCTAGGAATTCAAAATTCGAATTTGAACGTCTTTGATATGTTAAACACGCGCTTCTTTTTGTCTTTGTCGTTTTATTTATCGGTCTACTCTTCCGTTGTAGATCCTTAAGGCCGTAAAATATTTTTTTCGCAACTTTTTTCCGTCAAAAGTCTTCATTTCAAATGACAATATCTCTAGGAATTCGAAATTCGAATTTTGAACGGCTAGGATATGTTAAACACGCGCTTCTTGTTGACTTTGTCGGTTTTGATCATTTATCGGTCTATACTTCCGTTGTAGATCCTTATGGCCGTAAGTTATTTTTTTCGCGACTTTTTTCTATCAAAAGGCTTCATTTCAAATGACAATAACTCTAGGAATTCGAAATTCGAATTCTCAATGACTTCGATATGTTAAACACGCGCTTCGTGTTGTCT
This sequence comes from Lonicera japonica, assembly GCA_021464415.1. Taxonomy (NCBI): domain Eukaryota; kingdom Viridiplantae; phylum Streptophyta; class Magnoliopsida; order Dipsacales; family Caprifoliaceae; genus Lonicera; species Lonicera japonica. Next base: position 111,519 of record JAKCWG010000556.1, read on the forward strand.
TTGTCGGTCTATTTATTGGTTTGCACTTCCGTTGTAGATACTTATGGGTAAGGTATTTTTGTCGCGACTTTTTTCGATCAAAAGGCTTCATTTCAAAAGACAATAACTCTAGGAATTCAAAATTCGAATTCTAAACGTCTACGATATGTCAAACATGTGCTTCTTTGATGGAGGCAAGACTTTGTGCTTTCAAAGGCCTTCCAAGTTTTACAAGGTCGCGGGCTAAGAAGTTAAAGGCTGAGCTTTGGATTTTCAAGCTATTTGGGCTTCAAGCCCATTGGAGGGGAAAAACGTGGAGCACAAAATGGAGGCTGGGTTACACTTATTCAAGCCCAATTGGAGTGAGAAGACTATGTCTATGCGGCCCAAGAAGTGGAGTCAAGCCAGCCCACTCGTTTTTAAATTTATTTATTATTGTTATTTCCTCTTAAGTTCTTGTTTGATTAGGATTTGTTTGAGGATTCCTTATTGGATTGGTTTCTTGTGGCTAAGTTTTCTTCTCCCTATTTAAAGGGGGATTCTTGTTGAAGCTAAGACTTTATTCATAATAATATTGATGATTTAATCCTCTTTGGTTCTTCGAACTCTTGAACTTATCGGTTTGTCCGTGGATCCGACTTATCAATCGGTTACCCGGTTGTGGCGTCTTCGATTTCCATCCTAATTGATTGTAGAAACGATCCAGGTTCTTAATTTGCTACGGTTTTCGTGTGTGTCTGTGTTCAAGGTCGTACAACCAATTCATTGTGTTTGCGGGTTTTGAGCGATATCACCGTAGGTCGTATCATTCTTGTTGTTTTTGTCGGTTTTTTTATCGGCCTACTATTCCGTTGTAGATCCTTAAGGCTGTAAATTATTTTGTTCGCGGCTTTTTTCCATCAAAAGGCTTCATTTCAATGGATACTAACTCTAGGAATTCGAAATTCGAATTTTGAACATCTAGGATTTGTTAAACACGCGCTTCTTGTCGACTTTGTCGGTTTTGACCATTTATCGGTCTACACTTCCGTTGTAGATCCTTATGGCTGTAAGGTATTTTTTTCGCGACTTTTTTCCATCAAAAGGCTTCATTTCAAATGACAATAACTCTAGGAATTCGAAATTCGAATTCTGAACGTCTACGATATGTTAAACATGCGCTTCTTGTTGTCTTTGCTAGTTTATTTATCGGACTACTTTTCCGTTATAGATCCTTAAGGCCGTAAAGTATTTTTTTGATGAATTTTTTCCATCAAAAGGCTTCATTTCAAATGACAAAAACTCTAGGAATTTTAAATTTGAATTTTTAATGTCTATGATATGTTACACACGCGCTTCTTGCTGTCTTTGTCGGTTTATTTATCGATCTTCTCTTCCGTTGTAGATCCTTAAGGCCGTAAAGTATTTTTTTCGCGACTTTTTCCCATCAAAAGGGTTCATTTCAAATAACAATGACTCTAGAAATTCGAAATTCGCATTCTGAACGTTTAGGATATGTTAAACACGCACTTCTTGTCGACTTTGTCAGTTTTGACCATATATCAGTCTACACTTCCGTTGTAGATACTTAAGGCCGTAAGTTATTTTTTTCGCGACTTTTTTCTATCAAAAGGCTTCATTTCAAATGACAATAACTCTAGGAATTCGAAATTCGACTTCTCAAGGACTTCGATTTGTTAAACACGCGCTTCTTGTTGTCTTTCTCAGTTTATTTATTGGTTTACTCTTCCATTGTAGATCCTTAAGGCCGTAAAGTATTTTTTTCGTGACTTTTTCCATCAAAAGGCATCAATTCAAAGGACAATAACTCTATGAATTCAAAATTCGCATTATGAACTTTTAGGATATGTTAAACACGCGGTTCTTGTCGACTTTGTCGGTTTTGACCATATATCAGTCTACACTTCCGTTGTAGATACTTAAGGCCGTAAGTTATTTTTTTCGCTTCTTTTTTCGATCCAAATGCTTCATTTCAAATGACAATAACTCTAGGAATTAGAAATTTGAATTCTGAACGTCTTTGATATGTTAAACACGTGCTTCTTGTTGTCTTTGTCGGTTTATTTATCGATATTCTCTTCCATTGTAGATCCTTAAGGCCGTAAATTATTTTTTCGCGAATTTTTCCCATCAAAAGGGTTCATTTCAAATGACAATGACTCTAGTAATTCGAAATTCGCATTCTGAACGTTTAGGATATGTTAAACACGCGCTTCTTGTCGACTTTGTCGGTTTTGACCATATATCAGTCTACACTTCCGTTTTAGATACTTAAGGCCGTAAGTTATTTTTTTCGCGACTTTTTGCTATCAAAAGGCTTCATTTCAAATGACAATAACTCTAGGAATTCGAAATTCGACTTCTCAACGACTTCGATTTGTTAAACACGCGCTTCTTGTTGTCTTTGTCGGTTTATTTATCGGTCTACTATTCCGTTTTAGATCCTTAAGGCTGTAAATTATTTTTTTTGCGACTTTTTTCCATCAAAAGGCTTCATTTCAAAGGACACTAACTCTAGGAATTCGAAATTCGAATTCTGAACATCTAGGATTTGTTAAACACGTGCTTCTTGTAGAATTTTTCGGTTTTGACCATTTATCGGTCTACACTTCCGTTGTAGATCCTTATGGCCGTAAAGTATTTTTTTCGCGACTTTTTTCCATTTAAAGTCTTCATTTCAAATGACAATAACTCTAGGAATTCGAAATTCAAATTCTGAATGTCTATGATATGTTAAACATGCACTTCTTGTTGCCTTTCTCGGTTTATTTATCGATCTACTCTTCCGTTGTAGATGCTTATGGCCGTAAAGTATTTTTTCGTGACATTTTTCCATCAAAAGGCATCAATTCAAATGACAATAACTCAATGAATTCGAAATTCGCATTCTGAACCTTTAGGATATGTTAAACACGCGGTTCTTGTCGACTTTGTCGGTTTTGAGCATATATCAATCTACACTTCCGTTGTATATACTTAAGGCCGTAAGTTATTTTTTTCGCTACTTTTTTCGATCGAAAGGCTTCATTTCAAATGGCAATAACTCTAAGAATTCGAAATTCGAATTCTGAACGTCTTTGATATGTTAAACACGCGCTTCTAGTTGTCTTTGTCAGTTTATTTATCGGTCTACTCTTCCGTTGTAGATCCTTTAGGCCGTAAAGTATTTTTTTCGCGACTTTTTTCGATCAAAAGGCTTCATTTCAAATGACAATAACTCTAGGAATTCGAAATTCGCATTCTGAACGTTTAGGATATGTTAAACACGCGCTTCTTGTCGACTTTGTTGGTTTTGACCATATATCGGTCTACACTTCCGTTGTAGATACTTAAGGCCGTAAGTTATTTTTTTCGTGACTTTTTTCTATCAAAAGGCTTCATTTCAAATGACAATAGCTCTAGGAATTCGAAATTCGAATTCTCAATGACTTCGATATGTTAAACACGCGCTTCGTGTTGTCTTTGTCGGTCTATTTATCGGTCTGCACTTCCGCTGTAGATACTTAAGGGTAAGGTATTTTTGTCGCGAGTTTTTTCGATCAAAAGGCTTCATTTCAAAAGACAATAACTCTAGGAATTCAAAATTCAAATTCTGAACGTCTACGATATGTCAAACACGTGCTTCTTGTTGTTTTTGTCGGTTTAGTTATCGGTCTACTATTCCGTTGTAGATCCTTAAGGCTGTAAATTATTTTGTTCGCGACTTTTTTCCATCAAAAGGCTTCATTTCAAAGGACACTAACTCTAGGAATTCGAAATTCGAATTTTGAACGTCTAGGATTTGTTAAACACGCGCTTTTTGTCGACTTTGTCGGTTTTGACCATTTATCGGTCTACACTTCCGTTGTAGATCCTTATGGCCGTAAACTATTTTTTTCGTGACTTTTTTCCATGAAAAGGCATCAATTCAAATGACAATAACTCTGTGAATTCGAAATTCGCATTCTGAACCTTTTGTGATGCCCCAAAATCCCGTTTAGAGGATTATACCTCTGGGACCCGGTTAGCCACGGAGTCGTACGCGACGACGGGTGATCATGTGTAAAACTTAGAATTTTATACCACAAACCTGTCCAAATAATAATATCATATTAAAAGAAATTTTGGTATGTGGAGTTTATTTATAAAGCAATAGCCAAACCTGTTAGAATTTACGTACAATCCATATTCAATAGATACTCCACGTTTAAGGAAAATCATTTATACAAAGCCTCCAATGAGGTCCCAATCTCAATAAGCTTTATATCAAATTACAACACTATAATACATAATCATATACTAACTAATCAACATGTACATAAGTCGTTTCCTACGACTAAGGTGATCAAAGTTCATTTGAGCTACTAGACTCCATAAGCGTACCATCCCCGGGAACACCTGCAAGACCTGATTTGGAAAATGGGAGTGAGCCAAACGGGCTCAGTGGGAACTATAAGAGTTTGTATAAGAAAATATATTATAAACCATGCATGCCATGCTATGCAATTAATGAAAGTAAATTTAGTTTATAAGCTGCTTCTCGGTAATAAATAACATTTTTCTTTGTATATACAAATATAAAAACATATACACATGTGAAGCAGCTAATGCACGGAAACCTTTCGTGAAATGTATATATAATGTGCCCGACCCAAAGTACAAGAAAGGCAATATATATATCATCATATTGTACATGCCACAACACCGCGACTAGATCTATCGCATCAATCACATATATCAAACTCACGTCTAGGATTTTCATAAATCTACTGTACAGAGATAGCCAGCAACTCGGTTTCTTCTGCCCAAGGCAGGGACCACCTACCAGGTCCACCTAGACGCTACCTCACGCAGCCACACAGGCATACGCTACCTCACACAGCCCACAGGCATACGCTACCTCACGCCGCCATAAAGGCGCACGCTACAATAATACTCACGTAGCCACCAAGGCTATACGCTACCGGTAATCACCATCTATCTAGTACGAATGGTGTGGCCATCCGGTAATCAATACCAAATAATAATAAATACATCAAATCAATGAAATCATAAGAATATAAGATCCAACATGTACAGTTATGTAAATACATATATTCCACGTATATATGTATATATCCATAGTGTAAAACATTTAGTGGTATTGTTGAGATTTAACAAGATCCGCCAAGTCCGTCAGTTAAGAAAGGAAATCATAAAAATCCTTAGTTTGGGAGGTTTCATAACTTTAATCAAATTGGCCCCAAGCCAAGTCTAATATAATCAAACAGTGTATACTAGTTCCCAATTAGCCTCCCAATATGATTTAAAGACTTCATTCATTCAAAACATATTTATGTATTTGACCAGCATACTTACGGACTGGCTAGGTAAGTAGAAAATCTCATAAATGTAGTTCATAGCTTAAAATACAACAACAATACCACCAATATGTGTATCTTTGTCCAAAATATAGTTTAAATTCCATATATGACATCATACATAAGCATATCAAAACGCAGCGTATATAATCGTATACGTACTTGAAGGCCATATGTGAAACTTTCTCATGAATCATATCCAATTAGGGCTTTTTGTTTAAAATAGTTATTGATGTCATATATGATGCAAATATAACAAAAGTATCCAAAGAAATTGACCCAAGCCCCATGCATATGCAACTTTGAGTAGAAAACCTAGGTTTTGTTGATTTGGGGTAAATATGTTGTAATAACTTTGAAAACAAGCTTTAATAATATTGTTCCCACCTATTGAGGGTCAATCCCTCGAAGTATTACCAAAGAATCGAGCCGGAACCGTACATATGCGAAAATCCCCAATTTCTCTTCAAAACCCTAGCTATGGTGGGTTTGGATGGAGAAGGAGATGAAGATGATGATGAACATGATGATGATGGTGAGAATCTTGTGTGGAAAATGTACTCTCAATTGATGCCTTAATATCCCCCAAATTCGCCCCTCTTTCTCTCTCTAAAGGCTCTCCAATGGTGGGGTGAAATGAGGATGAAAGGAGAAGAAGAAATATATAAAAAACCTGTCCAGCGCGATGTAGCCGACTCCCCACTGTTCATGGAGTCGACTCCATGGTTTAATTTCTGCCTCCTTCAGTTTTTGGTCAACAACTCGACTTCGCACGCACTTTTGGGCATCAAGGAGTTCGAATTGGGTCTCGGCTAAAACACGAAAGTTGTAGAGGGCATTAAAATGAAGTCGTGGCCGAAAACGGGGACTCATTTGGAGTTCGGATGAGGAAGTTATGGTCATCCAGAGTCGGGTAAAAATAATTTATCGCGTAGGTTCCAAACTTGTGATTTTCGAGCCGATTTTCGTCCGAGCCACCCGAAATGACTTATAGTCATTATAACACACTTCAATATATTAATATGACTTGTTGGAAGTTTCCAACCCATACCAACCTTTCCAGAACCCAATTTGGCTATTCGGAGCCAAATTTAGTCTTATACGCGATATGGGCCGCGATTTGCAAGAAATGAGGAAACCGGGTGTTACACCTTTAGGATATGTTAAACACGCGGTTCTTGTTGACTTTGTCGGTTTTGAGCATATATCAGTCTACACTTCCATTGTATATACTTAAGGATGTAAGTTATTTTTTTCGCTACTTTTTTCAATCGAAAGGCTTCATTTCAACTGGCAATAACTCATGGAATTCGAAATTTGTATTCTGAACGTCTTTGATATGTTAAACACACGCTTCTTGTTGTCTTTTTCGGTTTATTTATCGGTCTACTCTTTCGTTGTAGATCCTTAAGGCCGTAAAGTATTTTTTCGCAACTCTTTTCGACCAAAAGGTCTCATTTCAAATGACAATAACTCTAGGAATTCGAAATTAGAATTTTCAACATCTACGATATGTTAAACACGCGCTTCTTGTTGTCTTTCTCAGTTTATTTATCGGTCTACTCTTCCATTGTAGATCCTTAAGGCCGTAAAGTATTTTTTTCGTGACTTTTTTCCATCAAAAGGCATCAATTCAAATGACAATAACTCTATGAATTCAAAATGCGCATTCTGAACTTTTAGGATATGTTAAACACGCGGTTCTTGTCGACTTTGTCGGGCTTTGACCATATATCAGTCTACACTTCCGTTGTAGATACTTAAGGCCGTAAGTTATTTTTTTCGCGTCTTTTTTCGATCAAAATGCTTCATTTCAAATGACAATAACTCTAGGAATTAGAAATTCGAATTCTGAACGTCTTTGATATGTTAAACATGCGCTTCTTGTTGTCTTTGTCGGTTTATTTATCGATCTTCTCTTCCATTGTAGATCCTTAAGGCCGTAAAGTATTTTTTTTGCGACTTTTTCCCATCAAAAGGGTTCATTTCAAATGACAATGACTCTAGTAATTCGAAATTCACATTTTGAACGTTTAGGATATGTTAAACACGCGCTTCTTGTCGACTTTGTCGGTTTTGACCATATATCAGTCTATACTTCCGTTTTAGATACTTAAGGCCGTAAGTTATGTTTTTCGCAACTTTTTTCTATCAAAAGGCTTCATTTCAAATGACAATAACTCTAGCAATTCGAAAATCGAATTCTCAACGACTTCGATTTGTTAAACACGCGCTTCTTGTTATCTTTGTCGGTTTATTTATCGGTCTACTATTCCGTTGTAGATCCTTAAGGCTGTAAATTATTTTTTTCGCGACTTTTTTCCATCAAAAGGCTTCATTTCAAAGGACACTAACTCTAGGAATTCGAAATTCGAATTCTGAACATCTAGGATTTGTTAAACACGTGCTTCTTGTCGACTTTGTCGGTTTTGACCATTTATTGGTCTACACTTCCGTTGTAGATCCTTATGGCCGTAAGGTATTTTATTCGCGACTTTTTTCCATTTAAAGTCTTCATTTCAAATGACAATAACTCTAGGAATTCGAAATTCAAATTCTGAATGTCTATGATATGTTAAACACGCGCTTCTTGTTGTCTTTCTCGGTTTATTTATCGATCTACTCTTCCGTTGTAGATGCTTAAGGCCGTAAGGTTTTTTTTTTGTGACTGTTTTCCATCAAAAGGCATCAATTCAAATGACAATAACTCTATGAATTCGAAATTCGCATTCTGAACCTTTAGGATATGTTAAACACGCGGTTCTTGTCGACTTTGTCGGTTTTGAGCATATATCAGTCTACACTTCCGTTGTATATACTTAAGGCCGTAAGTTATTTTTTTCGCTACTTTTTTCGATCGAAAGGCTTCATTTCAAATGGCAATAACTCTAGGAATTCGAAATTCGAATTCTGAACGTCTTTGATATGTTAAACACGCGCTTCTAGTTGTATTTGTCAGTTTATTTATCGGTCTACTTCCGTTGAAGATCCTTTAGGCCGTAAAGTATTTTTTTTCGCGACTTTTTTCTATCAAAATGCTTCATTTCAAATGACAATAACTCTAGGAATTCGAAATTCGAAATTCGAATTCTGAACGTCTACGATATGTTAAAAACGCGCTTCTTGTTGTCTTTCTCGGTTTATTTATCGGTCTACTCTTCCGTTATAGATCCTTAAGGCCGTAAAGTATTTTTTTCGTGACTTTTTTCCATCAAAAGGCATCAATTCAAATGACAATAACTCTATGAATTTGAAATCCGCATTCTGAACTTTTAGGATATGTTAAACACGCGGTTCTTGTCGAATTTGTCGGTTTTGACCATATATCAGTCTACACTTCCGTTGTAGATACTTAAGGGCGTACGTTATTTTTTTCGCGACTTTTTTCGATCAAAAGGCTTCATTTCAAATGACAATAACTCTAGGAATTCGAATTTTGAACATCTACGATATGTTAAACACGCGCTTCTTGTTGTCTTTCTCGGTTTATTTATTGGTCTACTCTTCCGTTGTAGATCCTTAAGGCCGTAAAGTATTTTTTTCGCGACTTTTTTCCGTCAAACGTCTTCATTTCAAATGACAATAACTCTAGGAATTCGAAATTCGAATTCTGAATTCTGTGATTTGTTAAACACAGGGACGGACACACCCTATCCCGAGGGGGTACGATCGTACCTCCTGGGATTTCGGAAAAAAATTACTGAAAAATAAAATTTTACGGAAAAGAGGGACTCGTTTGAAATTAGGCTCGGTACAGGGTCCGGCATTGTATATATGATTGGTACGAAGTTGTGGGGAGCGGGGTTGCGGACGCAATAAACGGTAATAGTATAAGGTGTGCGTTCGTAATTAAAGTGTTTGAAAAAGTTTAAAGTTAAAAGGAAAAGCAGCACTAGCAGGCGGTGCCCATCTGGCCATCTTAAAAATATCTTTATTTTTTCTTTTGCTCCGTTCCAGTTCTGTTCTTCTTTTATGGTAAGTAAAGCTTTATTTTTAATTTTTAAAATAATTCTATGTATCATGAATATAGATTTAGTTATTATTTGTTAATTATGTAGATGGAGTTTGTGTGTTAAATAAAATATCGTTTTTAATTTTTTAAATAGTTTTATGTATCATGAATATATATATATACATGAATATAGACGTGGTTAATGGTTATTATTTATCAATTATGTGGATGGGGCTTGTGTGTTTGTTTCTATTTTCTAGATTTAGAGTCACTATTTTTATTTTTTACATTATTTAGAAGAACTAAGATTTTAAAATATTAATTATTGTGAAGTTTTTGGGAAAAAAACACACTTAACTCTTAATCTCGAACTTGATAGACGAATTTTAATTTTCACGTAAGCAACTAATCTGAAAAAAATGATTAACTATTGTGAAGTTTTTGGAAGAAAAACAAACATAACTCTTAGAGGATTATTATAAAAAATATCATTTTCCTTTTTTTGTATGTGGAACATTCATATTTCTGTTTGTTTTTGTATGTAAAACGTTCATATTTATATCTATATAGTATTTTGACTTGTCGTGGCTTTTAGTACTTAAAAAAAATTATTTATACATTTTTAAAATTCTTACGTTCGTACTCCCTCAATCAAATTTCTGTGTACGTCCCTGGTTAAACACGCGCTTCTTGTTGTCTTTGTACGTTTATTTATCGATCTACTCTTTCGTTGTAGATCCTTAAGGCCGTAAAGTATTTTTTTGTGACTTTTTTCGATCAAAAGGCTTCATTTCAAATGACAATAACTGATGAGCCCAAGGAATGCACTGGAGCTGGATCATGGAGTGAAGGCTGTGCAGATCCCATTCGGGTTCCAAGTGGCCCAATCACTCGAGCTAGAGCCAAGAAGATCAAGGAGGCACTTATGACCATAGTCCAAGAGATGATGAGCAAAGCTGAAGCATGGAGGAGCATTGAAGGGGATCGGGTTCAAGAATGGAAGACATTACTTAAAGGCCCAATTGAAGATGTTCAAAATAGCAGCCCAAGAGATTAAAAGCATGTATTAGATAAATGGGTTGGGCTAGGATTTGTTTACTTAAAGTTTAATTTATGTTTAGTTTTGCTTGGGGCCCAAGTTGTGCGGGAAACCCATTAATTTCGTTTTTGTTTATTTTCCTAGACCTAGTAGGTTTAATTACTCCTATTTAAAGGAGCTAACGCTATTGTTTTAAGCAGTTTTGAATTAATTAAATTTGAGTGTTTTTCACCTCTTGCGTTCTAAGAACGTTTTGAACAGCTAGAATTAGGGTTCTTGTTGTTCTGCAACTTAGCAATCAATTAACCCATCGATTGATTGTTTGTCTATGACTATACCAAGGTTCTTTCTCGTTTTCAGGATTAGGTCGAGGTTCCACCTCCATTAACTTCGCGTGGTTCCAAGGTTTTTGCATTTTCAGCGTCAAGGGTTGCGGATTCATCTTATTGGGTAGAAATACGATCGTGGTTCATATCAGTTGGTATAAAAGGAAATTTTCTATCCAGGTTTTTTCTTTCGTTTGCTTCTGTTTTGTTAAATTCGTAGACTGCTTTAATTCGTATCTTTTTAAAACTAGGGTTGTTATTTTCTTTTGTGAAAAAAAATCGATTCTGCTTTGCTACATAATTATCAAATCTGTTCTACTGAGTAAATTTTGAACCTGTTCTTGATTGATAATTAATCTACGAATCTGTTCTTACTAAGTGCTTTTCGAATCTGGTCATGATTGTTAATACTGCGATTGTTAGGATTATTAAATTTCAATTGTTGCGTAAAACCCTAGTTTGCTAAGATTCGATTGCGCGTATAAACCCTAGTTGTCGACTTTCGATTGTCGTGGTTAATTAATTCTGATTGCTGCGTATAAACGATACTGGTTTCGATTGCGAATTCCTTAAATTGTTGATTCGCAATTATTTCTTTTTGGATTTGGGTTCTATAGGGTCCAAGGATTCCAAAAATCCTGTTTCCACGAGACTGAATTTTCGCTCAATTTTTTTCTCAATTTTCTCGCTTTGCATCGTGTCCATAATTCATTGGGATTCCTATTATTGAGTTCTTGGTGAAAAACATACTTGTCCTAGCATACAATTGATCTGCCTGGATTGTGATTGGTCTGTTTGGGAACCAAGACGAAGGTTCTGGCTAAAACACGAGCGGTAAAATCAGAGTGACATATTCTGAGTGAAACACGTAAAGGAGTGCAGTGAGGAAGTCTTTATTTCTTTATATTGTGCTAATCTCTGTTTTGCAGCAATATGTCAAATTTCGATCCTAAGTTGTTCCAAGAAGCCATGACGAGTACCTTACAAAATATAATGAGAGAGGAGTTGGGTGGCTTTAGAGAGCAAGTATATGAGATCAGTGACGAATTAAAATGAATGCGGGTGAAAGTAGATAGAGTTGAGAGCGCTCAACATGAACAATCACGTAGTGCCCAAAGAAGTGGTAGATTGCAGCGTAGAGAAAGGAGGGCTAAGAACGATCCTGATAAATTTTACCGAGATAGCATTGACGATGGGGATAGCGACGTCGATTCGGTAACTACAAACCAGCGGAATGGTAGACGATTTAGTGGAGGATCTAATCGGGAGGATAATAACATGAATGGGATCAAGATGAAGATTCCACCCTTTCAGGGGAAGAATGACTCGAGGCCTACCTTGAGTGGGTCAAGAAAGTAGAGTTGGTATTTGCTTGTCATAACTACTCTGAGTCCAAGAAGGTGAAATTGGCAGCTATTGAATTTTCCGATTATTCACTTGTTTGGTGGGATCGCTTGATGATAGAGCGAAGGCGTGATGAAGGGCCCGTAGAAACATGGGAAGAAATTAAGCGCCTGATGAAGAAGCGATTTGTACCCGATCACTATTATCTGGAATTGTACCAAAAATTACAAGGGCTTACACAGGGAAATCGTAGTGTTGATGAGTACTATAAGGAGATGGAAGTGGCCATGATTCGAGCCAAGGTTGATGAGAATAGAGAAGCTACCCTGGCGCGGTTCTTGAGTGGGTTAAATCGAGAAATTGCCAATGCAGTTGAACTGCAGCCGTATGTCGAGATTAAAGATATGGTTCACACGGCAATTAAAATAGAGAGACAACTTAAGAGGAAGGGTAGCCTACGCCAAAACCAAAGTCCAACCACACCCTCTTGGAAATCAAATCCCCTTTGGAAGAAAGAGGAGAAATCAGCCGCATCAAAGCCCAAAACTGAGCCCAAACAAGGGACGACCAACCTTGGAAACCAAGGTAAACCTAACACTACTAATACTCCTACTACTCAAAACCGGGACATTATCTGTTGGAAGTGTCAAGGGAGAGGCCACGTATCTACTCAATGCCCGAACAAGCGAGTAATAATGCTTCTGGATAATGGGGAATATGAAACAGATGAAGAAGGCGCTGAAGCTATGCCACTTTTGGAGGATATCGAAGAAGAGGATAGCGCTATCCAAGGCGAGATGTTAGTTGCAAGAAGAGCCCTTAGCGTGCAAGCAAGAGAGGATGAGGAGCAGTGAGATAATATTTTCCATACTAGGTGCCTAGTTCTAGGCAAGGTGTGTAGCTTGGTGATTGATGGAGGTAGTTGCACTAATGTTGCCAGCACAACTATGATGGAGAAGCTAGCATTGCACACAACTATGCATCCAAGGCCTTATAAACTGCAGTGGTTGAATGATAGCGGTGAAGTGAGGGTGAACAAGCAGATTTCGGTGTCCTTTAGCATTGGGAAATACGAGGACCAAGTGCGTTGTGATGTGGTTCCCATGCAAGCTGGCCATATGCTGTGGGGAGACCGTGGCAATATGATAGAAGAGTTCAACACGACGGTTTCACCAATAAATACTCATTTGAGATGAACAAGAGAACAATCATTCTTGCACCTTTACCGCCACAACAAGCCTATGCTGATCAGTTGAAATTGCAAAATGAGGAAGAGCAAAGGAGAGCTGAAAAGAAAAAGAGAGTGAGTGGTGAGGAAAAGAAAGAGAGTGAGGGAAAAAGAAAAGAAATTGAGAAAAAAGAAAGTAGAGTGGAAAAACCAGTGACTATTGAGAGTAAGTTTGAGAGGAGGCAAAAGAATCCTATGCGAGAGCTAGTGAAGTGAAAAGAGCGATACTTTGTAATCAACTTCTTGTACTTGTGTACAAAGAAGCGCTTTTGAACACTAACGAACTAAATTCTTCTTTGCCTAGTGTTATTATCTCTTTGTTGCAGGATTTTGGTGACGTCTTTCCAGAGGATACACCAAGCGGTTTACCACCTATTCGAGGAATAGAGCACCAAATTGATTTCATACCCGGAGCATCCATTCCAAACCGCCCAGCCTATAGGAGTAATCCAGAGGAAACGAAGGAACTTCAAAGGCAAGTGACGGAGCTACTAGAAAAAGGGTATGTGAGAGAGAGTATGAGCCCATGTGCGGTGCCAGTATTGCTTGTGCCGAAGAAGGATGGAACGTGGAGAATGTGCATGGACTGCCGGGCAATTAATAATATCACGGTAAAGTATCGTCTTCCCATTCCACATTTAGATGATATGCTTGATGAGTTGCATGGGTCTAGTATATTCTCTAAAATTGATTTGAAAAGTGGATACCATCAAATTAGGATGAAAGAAGGAGATGAATGGAAAACAGAATTTAAAACTAAATATGGGTTATATGAGTGGTTAGTTATGCCTTTTGGTTTGACTAATGCTCCTAGTACCTTTATGCGCTTAATGGACCAAGTTTTGAGATCATTTCAAATGACAAAAACTCTAGGAATTCAAAATACGAATTCCGAACGTCTATGATGGGTAAAAACGTGCTTCTTGTCGACTTTTTCGGTTTTGACCATTTATCGCTCTACACTTCCGATGTAGATCCTTAAGGCCGTAAAGTATTTTTTTCGCGACTTTTTCCATCTAAAGGCTTCATTTTAAATGGAAATAACTCTAGGAATTCGAAATTCAAATTCTGAACGTCTAGGATACGTTAAACACGCACTTCTTGTCGACATCGCCAGTTTTGACCATGTATCGGTCTACACTTCAGTTGTAAATCCTTAAGGCCGTAAGATATTTTTTTCGTGTCTTTTTTCCATCAAAATGTTTAATTTCAAATGACAATAACTCTAGGAATTCAAAATTCGAATTCTGAACGTGATGCGATCCCGGATCGTCTTTTCTACCAGTTTGATGGATCCTCAACCCGTAGTCTATAAATAGACTCGAACCTTGGAAAACGTCGAAGAGATGGAAGGCGAAAACCTCAACCCAACCCTTGATAACAAGAATCGAACCTTGGTATAAGTCAAATGACACCACAATCAATTGATGGAGAATTGATTGATAAGTCAAGAACAATACGAATTAAAATTAATTCAAAACTGTTCAACAAGTTCTTAAGAACTTAAAGGAGCAACACTCAAATTCGTAATTAATCACCATCAAACAATAGCGTTAACTCCTTTAAATAGGAGAAAAACAACCCTAAACGAAAATAAAAACACAAACGGGCTAAGCCCACTTCGAAAATAAAGAATAGTCTAAAACAAGCCAAAACACACTTAGCAGGCCCAACTCTAATCTAATAATTATCCACAATCCATGGGCTTCAACAATGCAAAATAAAAATAATAATAATAGTAAAACGCCATGAAATAATCCAGACGTGTGGTTCCACTTCTTCTTGGCTAAGCATTATTTTCCATTCGTGCTCTTCATCTCCTTGAATGCTTCTCCAAGCGTCAGCTTTATTCATCAGCTCGTGGACCATGCTCATGAGTGCGTCCTTCATCTTCCTTGCCCTAGCTCTGGTGATCGGACCACTTGGAACCCGGATGGGATCTGCATAGTCTTCACTCCATGATCCAGCTCCCGTGCTATCCTTGGACTCATTAGAACGTCTATGATGGGTTAAAAACGTGCTTCTTGTCGACTTTGTCGGTTTTTGACCATTTATCGCTCTACACTTCCGATGTAGATCCTTAAGGCCGTAAGGTATTTTTTTCGCGGCTTTTTTCCATCAACAGGCTTCATTTCAAATGGCAATAACTCTAGGAATTCGAAATTCAAATTCTGAACGTCTAGGATACGTTAAACACGCGCTTCATGTCGACTTTGTCAGTTTTTACCATGTATCGGTCTACACTTCCGTCGTAGATCCTTAAGACCGTAAGATATTTTTTTATGTCTTTTTTCCATCAAAATGCTTCATTTCAAATGACAATAACTCTAGGAATTCAAAATTCGAATTCTGAACATATAGCGTGCTTCTTGTCGACTTTGTCGGTTTTGACCATTCATCATTCAACACTTCCGATGTAGATCCTTAAGGCGGTAAAGTATTTTTTCCCGACTTTTTTGCATCAAAAGACTTCATTTCAAATGGAAATAACTCTAGGAATTCGAAATTCGAATACTGAACGTCTAGGATATGTTAAACACGCGGTTCTTGTCGACTTTGTCTGTTGTGACAATGTATCGGTCTACACTTCCGTTGTAGATCCTTAAGGCCGTAAGATATTTTTTTCGTGTCTTTTTTCCATCAGAATGCTTCTTTTCAAATGACAAAAACTCTAGTATTTCAAAATTCGAATTCATAATGTCTATGATGGGTTAAACACGCACTTTATTTGTTGGTCTACACTTTCGATGTAGATCCTTAAGGCCGTAATATATTTTTTTCGCGACTTTTTTCCTTCTAAAGGCTTCATATCAAATGGCAATAACACTAGGAATTTGAAATTCAAATTCTGAACGTCTAGGATATGTTAAACACGCACTTCTTGTCGACTTTGTCAGTTTTCACCATGTATCGGTCTACACTTCCGTTGTAGATCCTTAAGGCCGTAAGATTTTTTTTTCGTGTATTTTTTCTATCAAACTGCTTCATTTCAAATGACAATAACTCTAGGAATTCGAAATTCGAATACTGAACGTCTAGCATATGTTAAACACGCGCTTCTTGTCGACTTTGTTCGTTTTGACAATGTATCGGTCTACACTTCCGTTGTAGATCCTTAAGTCCGTAAGATATTTTTTTCGTGCCTTTTTTTCCATCAAAATGCTTCATTTCAAATGACAATAACTCTAGGAATTCAAAATTCGAATTCTGAACATCTATGATGGGTTAAAAACTTGCTTCTTGTAGACTTTGTCGGTTTAGACCATTTATCGCTCTACAGTTTCGATATAGATCCTTAAGGCCGTAAAGTATTTTTTTCGCGACTTTTTTCCATCAAAAGGCTTCATTTCAAATGGCATTAACTCTAGGAATTCGAAATTCAAATTCTGAACGTCTAGGATATGTTAAAGATGTGCTTCTTGTCGACTTTGTTGGTTTTGACCATTTATAGATCTACACTTCCGTTGTAGATCCTTAAGGCTGTAAGATATTTTTGTCGCAACTTTTTTCCATCAAAAGGCTTCATTTCAAATGACAATAACTCTAGGAATTCGAAATTCGAATTCTGAACGTCTAGGATATGTTAAACACGCGCTTCTTGTCGACTTTGTCAGTTTTAACCATATATCGGTCTACAATTCCGTTGTAAATCCTTAAGGCCGTCAGAAATTTTTTCGTGTCTTTTTTTTTTTTTTATCAAAATGCTTCATTTCAAATGATAATAACTTTAGGAATTCAAAATTCAAATTCTGAATGTCTTTGAAGGGTTAAAAATGTGCTTATTGTCGACTTTGTCGTTTTTAACCATTTATCACACTACACTTTCAATGTAGATCTTTAAGGCCGTAAATTATATTTTTTTCAAGACTTTTTTCCATCAAAAGGCTTCATTTTAAGTGGCAATAACTCTAGGAATTCAAAATTCGAATTCTTAACATCTATGATGGGTTAAACAGGCACTTCTTGTCGACTTTGTCGGTTTATACCATTTATTGGTCTGCACTTCCGATGTATATCCTTAACGCCGTAAAGTATTTTTTTCACGACTTTTTTCCATCAAAAGGCTTCATTTCAAATGACAATAAATATAGGAATTCGAAATTCAAATTCTGAACATCTCGAATATGTTAAACACACGCTTCTTGTCGACTTTGTAAGTTTTGAACATTTCTCGGTCTACACTTCCGTTGTAAATCCTTAAGGCCGTAAGATATTTATTTTACGACTTTTTTCCATCAAAAGGCTTCATTTCAAATGACAATAACTCTTGGAATTCGAAATTCTAATTTTGAACGTCTAGGATATGTTAGTCACGCGCTTCTTGTCGCCTTTGTTAGTTTTGAGCATGTATCGGTCTACACTTCCATTGTAGATCCTTACGGCCGCAAGATATTTTTTTCGTGTCTTTCTTCCATCAAAATGCTTCTTTCCAAATGACAATAACTCTAGTATTTTAAAATTCGAATTCATAATGTCTATGATGGGTTAAACACGCACTTTATTTGTTGGTCTACACTTCCGATGTAGATCCTTAAGGCCGTAATGTATTTTTTTTGCGACTTTTTTCCTTCAAAAGGCTTCATTTCAAATGGCAATAACACTAGGATTTAGAAATTCAAATTCTGAGCGTCTAGGATATGTTAAACACGCGCTTCTTGTCGACTTTGTCACTTTTCACCATGTATCGGTCTACACTTCTGTTGTAGATCCTTAGGGACGTAAGATTTTTTTTTCGTGTCATTTTTCCATCAAAATGCTTCATTTTAAATGAAAATAACTCTTGGAATTCAAATTTCGAATTCTTAACGTCTATGATGGGTTAAACACGCACTTCTTGTCGACTTTGTCTGTGTATACCATTTATTGGTCTACACTTCCAATGAATTTCCTTAAGGCCGTAATGTATTTTTCTCAATTTTTTTTTCATCAAATGGCTTCATTTCAAATGGCAATAACTCTAGGAATTCAAAATTGAAATTCTGAACGTCTAGGATATGTTAAACACGCGCTTCTTGTTGACTTTGTCAGTTTTTAGCATGTATCGATCTACATTTCCGTTGTAGATCCTTCTGGCCGTAAAGTATTTTTTTCTAGACTTTTTTCCATCAAAAGCCTTCATTTCAAATGGAAATAAATCTAGGAATTCGAAATTCGAATTTTGAACAACTAGGACATATTAAACACGTACTTCTTGTCGACATTGTCAGTTTTGACCATGTATCGGTCTACAGTTCCGTTGTAGATCCTTAAGGCCGTAAGATATTTTTTGTGACGCTCAAAAATCCTGTTGAGAGGATTTCACCTCCGGGACCCGGTTAATCACGGTGTCGTACGCGACGACGGATGATAAGCTGTTAATCATAACTTATATAAAAAGGGAATTCTAAGTATAGCAGTAATTTTAGAAAATTTTGGCATGTGGAGTTTGTTCATAAGGCAAAGTCAAAACCTGTTAATATGTACATATAATCCATTTCCAATAAATACTCCACATTAAAGAAAAGTCGTTTATACATAGCCTCCAATGAGGTCCCAATCTCAATAAGCTTTACTTCAAAATACAACACTATAATACATAAACAACTAGTACACAAGTCGTTTCCCAACGAATACCTGCAACACTGGTTTGGAAAATGGGAGTGAGCCAAACGGACTCAGTGGAAACTATAAGAGTTCGAATAGAAAAATAGCTTAGAAATCATGCATGCCATGCGATGCAATTTAATGAAAGTAAATTTAGTTTATAAGCTGCTTCTCGGTAATAAATCATATTTCTCTTCGTGTATACAAATATAAATACATCACATGTGAAGCAGCTAATGCATGGAAACCTTTCGTGAAATGTATATATAATGCCCCCAACCCAAAGTACAAGAAAGGCAACGTATATATATACATCATCATACAGTATATGCCACATGTAACACCCGTAGGGTAAATGTACCACATTTTATGCCCGAGACGCGAGAGTGTGCTTGGGCCGTATCCGAATGTAGGAAATACTTCCACACTATTTTAGAGATGTTATTACATTCATCTTTTAAGTTGGAAAGGGTTATGTAGAGTACCCGAGTCGAAATTTGCAAAATCTCACATTTTAAACTTACCCGACAAACCGACCTTCAGTCATTCTAGACATCATAACTTTTTCACTTTAGATCAGATTGGAACCTAATTTATACCATTGGAAAGGTATTTCAATTTCCAAGAACTTTCGTGTTTTGCCCGGAAGCCAATTCCCACTTCTCGTTGGTCAAAATAAGGTTACAAGATCAGTTGGTGGCAAAAACAAGCATTTCTGGGCATGAACAAAATTCCAGAACCATGGAGTCGACTCCATGGGTTTTAGGGAGTCGACTCCCCTTCACTGTAGCGGTCAAAAATGATATTTTTTGTGCCTGGACCCGATTTTAAGCACCATTCATCCCATTTCCTTCTCCATTCTGTTGAGAACTCTGGGAGAGAGTAGGGAGAGGTGAGAGATCATGGAGGAGGGCTCATGAGTGTAATTTTAACACATATTACCACCCAAATCAAAGATCAAACACATTATATCCATCATCTTCTTCCTTTCTTCACATCCACCAAGCTAGGGTTTCAAAGCTAACTATGGTATCTTGCGCCTCCGTCGTTTAGGGCTCGATCCGCGGCTCAGGTGGTGAAGGTTGAACACTATTGAGGTAGGAACACTATTATTAAAACCTATTTTAAGAGTTTATGCACCCAATCACCATTTTTATACAAATTTGGGGATTTTCTAGGTATACACCTATTGCTGCGTATATATGCACTTTGAGCCTATAAATTATGAGGGAAATGGTTGTTTATCTCTTATAAAATGTAGTATATCATATTTCCTCAATTATTTCTTCCATTTCCTTGATTTATGACAAACCCTTGTTCCTGGCCTCTAGCGCGCAGGTACTTATCAGTCCGTATAGTAAAGTAAACTTATGATACGCATTTTATATCACTTGATACTCATGTAATGGACTATTATACCTTTTTACATGATGTATATGATCTTATAATTGTGATTGGGATGATAATGATTTTCCTCATATTGAGTAGCCAACAACGCTCGTACCAGGTAGATGGTTATTACCTGTAGCATATAGCCTTAGTGGCTACGTGAGATTATTGTAGCGTATGCCTTCGTGGCTGCGTGAGGTAGCGTCTAGGTGGACCTGGTAGGTGGTCCCTGCCTTGGGCAGAAGAAACCGAGTGCCGGCTATCTCTGTACAGTAGATATGAAAAATCCTAGACGTGAGTATTATACATGGTAGATACGATGTAGGCCTGGTCGCGGTGTCTTGAGACTATGTATATATTACACTGTTTACATACTTATTTATGATTTATGTATACGGACTACTCACTAACTCACTTTATAAAGCCTCTCCTACATATACATGTTTTTCTCACAACTCCTATAGTTCCTACTGGGCCCGTTTGGCTCACAGTTTTTCCTACACAGGTACTTATAAGGATGGGACGGGACGAGCTGATAAGGGAAAGGTCGACAAGTCTTAGTCTCCTCTGATACTGTAGTGTGAGGGCCTTTTACTACTGAAAGGCCATGTTCTCTATCTTATTGTACCATAACCCCACTTCTATTATGTAGCTATGTTTGTATTATCTATATAGCCTGCTCGAGGTTATGAAGACTGTATTGTGTAAGACTATTTTGTGACAGTTATGTATTGCTAATGTATGTATTTTGCGGACATTTACTGTTCTTTAATTCTATTCTTTTGGTTATTTTATAATGGGTTGGGGGAACATGTCTATGGTTGAATGTTAGCCTAATGTGGACAAGTGACTTACATTTTAGTTAACCGGTGCGCAACGGTACAGACTAATCTGTAAGGCACGAGTTAACAGGAGGGGAAGCTACAGTTCTAGCATGTTCCCAGTTGATTTTGTTTTATGTACTAGACCTTTGCATATTTGTCTTCCACGCCAGAGTTATCTATCTTTTTACTCACTTCCGCCGTCGCGTACGGCTCCGTGATCAACCGTGTTCCGGAGGTTCTCCCTCCTAACGGAACTCGGGGCGTCACAAGTTGGTATCAGAGGAATTAGGTTCTCTTTTTCCTTCGCCGGAGTGTGGGTAGACTAGGATATCGTCCTTTCCATTGTAACCTATCTTTATGCTTGGATTTTGTGAGTTGACTCTGTTATTTTGTAGAATGCCGCCTAAGCGTAGAGGCAAGGCTCCTGCTCAACAAACTTCCCTTCCGGAAGGTGATCATGAAACCGAAGGGGGAGATAGCTCTAGACTCCTTACAGCTATGAACAAGATGATGGACTTTATAGGGGAATTGTCGGGAGTCCTAAAGAACAGTCATGGGTCTACTAGTGGAGCTGGTGCAAACAAGGACCGAACCCAAGAGGAACCAGTCATCGTGGAAAACCCAGAGGAGGATCCCGAACCTCAAGGAGGGGAGACGGATGAGATTACTTACCTACGGGAATTCACTCATCTTCAACCTCCAGTGTTCGATGGAACTAAGGGACCCGAGGATGCAGAGGGTTGGCTCTTTGTAATCAAAGAACGATTGGAGGTTATTAGAACTCCTAAGAAGATGTGGGTCAAGTTTGCGACTACTAGGCTCTCTGGTAATGCTCATCGGTGGTGGAGAGTTATTAAGCAATCCGAAGGAATCCGTAAGTGGCGAGATTTTGAGACTGCCTTTCGACTACAATTTATTTCGGACGCCTACCGCCGAGCTAAAAGAGATGAACTGCGTAGCTTGGTCCAAGGGGAGATGTCGGTGGAGGAGTATCGACTGAAATTCGAAGAGCTTAGTGTGTATATGGATACTTTTGCCCTAAGTGACCAAGAAAAGATGGAGATGTTCTTCCTAGGACTCAAGGATGAATATAGGTGTGCTATGGGATTCTATGAGTTCACCTCGTTCAAGCAGTTGGTTGAAGCAGCTTTAAACCTTGACAGTCAGTACGCTCAAGCTCGCCGTTCCTCATTTTCTTCTGATTCAGGCCGAAAGAGAGACAATGTGGGTTATCGTAGAGGTAAATGGGGTAGAGACAAGAAAGCCCGTTCTAGCTCAGAGTCTTCAGGAGGAAACTATACCAGCAGTGGGAGTAGTAGTGGACGCACAGGTGGTTGTTATCTATGTGGGGACACCGGACATGTTATCAAAACTTGCCCCAAAAACAAACAAGTCCCTGGCAGGTCAGGTTTTCGAGGAAATCGGGGCGGTCGAGGAAGAGATTATCGAGGAGGTCGTGGTAGAGACAATTATGGACGTCAGAACCAATATGGAAATTATGGTGATTATACAGGCCAAGGTTCTTCGCAAGGCCAGAGTCAGTCAGTTAGTGGAGGCTATCAGTAATCTAACTACCCGATCCAGAATCAATTTCAATCCAACTATCGCCCTATTCCGCCACAAACACAAGGGAGTTCCGGAGGCCGATTCTTTTCACTCAACCCAGCTGGAGATCAGGAAGATCACACCGTTATGGAAGGTACCCTCATTCTTTTCTCGACAGGAGTTAGAGTTTTATTCGACACTGGTGCTTCACACTCCTTTATTTCGTTCAACTGTGTATCAAGTTTAAAGTTGAAAACTAAGAGGCTTATTCTCCCCGTTAGCATTAGTTCTCCCATGGGTAGTACAACGAACCTAAACCAATATTGCACCGCGATTATTACCTTGCATCGGAATTGTCATATAGAAGATGATTTTATAGTCATGGAGATGGAACAGTATGATCTCATTTTGGGAATGGATTGGTTGACCAAATATTATGCGGTGATCGATTGTCATGCCAAGCGAGTTATTATTACCCACCATTGGGGAGAAACGGTTGTTTTCTTTGGTGAGAGATATAATTTATACCCGATATCGTATGCTACTAAGAAGGAACAGAGAGATTATGTTGGCTGGCTTTGCAACGTTGTGAGTGATGAAGTTTTACTTCTTACTCCACAAGATGTGCCCGTTGTTAAGAAATTCTTGGATGTTTTTCCGGAGGATTTACCTGGTTTACCGCCGCAACGTGAAATCGAGTTCTCAATTGATCTAGTTCCCGGAATTGCTCCTATTTCTATTACTCCATACCGGTTGGCTCCTGCAGAACTCAAGGAGCTTAAGACCCAGTTGGAGGATCTTTTAGCCAAAGGTTTTATTCGCCCTAGTTCGTCACCATGGGGGGCACCTGTGTTGTTTGCCAAGAAAGCTGATGGATCATTACGATTGTGTGTGGATTATCGCCAACTAAATCGAGTGACGATCAAGAATAAGTATCCTCTTCCACAAATCGATGATTTATTTGATCAATTACAGGGAGCTCATTTCTTTTCCAAGATCGACTTAAGATCAGGATACCATCAGTTAAGGGTAAGGGAAGAAGATATTCCCAAGACAGCTTTTCGGACACGCTACGGCCACTACGAGTTCCTAGTTATGCCATTTGGATTAACGAATGCACCAGCAGCTTTCATGGATTTGATGCACCGTATCTTCCGCCCATTCTTAGACAGATTTGTTATAGTATTTGTCGATGATATATTGATTTACTCTTCTTCAGAGGCGGAGCATAGGAAACACCTTTTCACAGCCCTGCAGTTACTAAGAGACCACCAACTCTACGCCAAATTTTCCAAGTGCGACTTTTGGAGAGAAGAAGTGAGATTTCTTGGACACGTTGTCTCACGAGGTGGTATTTCTGTAGATTCAGCTAAGGTGGACGCTGTGTCCAGTTGGCGCCGCCCTACTAGTGTGACAGAAATCCGAAGTTTTCTGGGTTTAGCTGGTTATTATAGAAGGTTCGTTCAAGACTTCTCTCGTATAGCGTCTCCACTTGAGTACCTTACCCAGAAAGGTGTGCCATTTGTTTGGGACAATCGCTGTGAAGAAGCTTTTAATGAGTTAAAGTATCGTTTAACTACCGCTCCCGTCCTAGCACTACCAAAAAGGGGCCTAGGCTATGTGATATATTGTGATGCTTCTCACTTAGGACTTGGCTGCGTCCTAATGCAATTGGAGCATGTTATAGCCTATGCATCACGCCAGCTGAAAGCTCATGAGAAGAATTATCCTACACATGACCTGGAGCTGGCCGCAGTAGTTTTCGCTTTGAAGATATGGCGTCATTACCTTTATGGAGAGAAATTCGAGGTATTTTCGGACCACAAAAGCCTCAAGTACATCTTCACGCAACGAGATTTGAATTTAAGACAACGTCGTTGGATAGAGTACCTTGAGGATTATGACTTCACGCTTCAATATCATCCCGGCAAGGCGAATGTGGTTGCCGATGCTCTAAGTCGGAAAACACCCGGTTCAATGGCAGCTTTGAGATGCCGAGAGTGGAAACTCATAGAGGAGCTTCAGCGGTACAACTTAATCATACGTCGAAATGAGGACATTGCTTTCCTTTCAAATCTCGTGGCCAGACCATTACTGCAGAGTCAAGTAATTGAGAGCCAATGGTATGACAATGAGTTAGCAAAATGCCGAGATCAACTTCAATCCGGAAATGAGGTGGAAGGTTTCACATTAGGTACTGATGGTGGATTGAGATATAAAGAGAAACTAGTTGTGCCAAGGTCAAACAACGAACTTAAAGAAACCATCATGGCCGAGGCTCACAATTCAAGATTCTCTATTCATCCAGGAGGCACTAAGATGTACCGAGATTTAAAACGTACTTATTGGTGGCAAGGAATGAAACGAGACGTGGCTCAATTTATTTCTCGCTGTTTAACTTGTCAAAGGATAAAGATTGAACACCAGAAGCCTGCGGGTCAACTTCAACCTCTTCCTATTCCGGAGTGGAAATGGGACAATATCACAATGGATTTTCTGATGGGTTTACCGAGTACGCAGCGGAAGCACAATGCAGTTTGGGTTATTGTGGATCGACTTACCAAGTCGGCTCATTTCCTACCAATTCGGGAGACCGATTCCTTAGAAAAGTTGGCAAAACTCTACATTAACGAGATCGTTCGACTTCATGGCATCCCAGTTTCAATAGTGTCTGACCGTGATTCTAGATTCACTTCACATTTCTGGGAAGCACTTCAGCGTTCGTTAGGCACTCGGTTGGATTTTAGTACAGCTTTTCATCCGCAGACTGACGGACAGTCTGAGCGGACAATCCAAATCCTCGAGGATATGCTACGGGCCTGTATACTTGATTTTCGTGGAAATTGGGATGAGTACTTACCACTTGCCGAGTTTGCCTATAATAACAGTTTCCAAGCCAGTATTGGAATGGCTCCATTTGAAGCATTATATGGAAGACCATGCAAATCTCCCGTTTGTTGGATTGAGGCAGGCGAAACAGCAATTTTAGGACCGCAGTTAGTGCAAGATACTACGGAGAAGATTAAACTTATTAAGCAACGGTTACTAACTGCCCAAAGTCGACAAAAGAGTTACGCCGACAAGAGAAGACGACCACTTGAGTTTGAAGTGGGTGACTATGTATTTCTTAAGGTCAAGCCTCGACATGGTATT
Organism: Lonicera japonica; assembly: GCA_021464415.1. Taxonomy (NCBI): domain Eukaryota; kingdom Viridiplantae; phylum Streptophyta; class Magnoliopsida; order Dipsacales; family Caprifoliaceae; genus Lonicera; species Lonicera japonica. Next base: position 137,220 of record JAKCWG010000556.1, read on the forward strand.
GTCCGTTTTGGTAACAAGGGAAAGTTAGCCCCTCGGTATATAGGACCGTTTGAAATCATCCAGCGTGTTGGTTCAGTTTCATATCGCCTAGCATTGCCCTCACAGTTACAGCGAATCCATGATGTATTCCATGTGTCCATGCTTCGGAGGTATATACCTGATCCTTCACATGTAACTCCGGTCGAGGAACTTGAAGTTAATGAAGATGTGTCATATGAGACTCATCCAGTAGCAGTGGTAGACCGAAAGGAACAAGTTCTTCGTAACAGGGTTATCCCTCTTGTCAAGGTGATATGGCAACATCACGGGACGGAAGAGGCTACGTGGGAGCTAGAATCAGAGATACAAACTAAGTACCCACACTTATTACAATGAGGTAATTTCCTTTCCTTCTATTTTAATTTCGAGGACGAAATTTCTTAAGGAGGGGAGGTTGTAACACCCGTAGGGTAAATGTACCACATTTTATGCCCGAGACGCGAGAGTGTGCTTGGGCCGTATCCGAATGTAGGAAATACTTCCACACTATTTTAGAGATGTTATTACATTCATCTTTTAAGTTGGAAAGGGTTATGTAGAGTACCCGAGTCGAAATTTGCAAAATCTCACATTTTAAACTTACCCGACAAACCGACCTTCAGTCATTCTAGACATCATAACTTTTTCACTTTAGATCAGATTGGAACCTAATTTATACCATTGGAAAGGTATTTCAATTTCCAAGAACTTTCGTGTTTTTCCCGGAAGCCAATTCCCACTTCTCGTTGGTCAAAATAAGGTTACAAGATCAGTTGGTGGCAAAAACAAGCATTTCTGGGCATGAACAAAATTCCAGAACCATGGAGTCGACTCCATGGGTTTTAGGGAGTCGACTCCCCTTCACTGTAGCGGTCAAAAATGATATTTTTTGTGCCTGGACCCGATTTTAAGCACCATTAATCCCATTTCCTTCTCCATTCCGTTGAGAACTCTAGGAGAGAGTAGGGAGAGGTGAGAGATCATGGAGGAGGGCTCATGAGTGTAATTTTAACACATATTACCACCCAAATCAAAGATCAAACACATTATATCCATCATCTTCTTCCTTTCTTCACATCCACCAAGCTAGGGTTTCAAAGCTAACTATGGTATCTTGCGCCTCCGTCGTTTAGGGCTCGATCCGCGGCTCAGGTGGTGAAGGTTGAACACTATTGAGGTAGGAACACTATTATTAAAACCTATTTTAAGAGTTTATGCACCCAATCACCATTTTTATACAAATTTGGGGATTTTCTAGGTATACACCTATTGCTGCGTATATATGCACTTTGAGCCTATAAATTATGAGGGAAATGGTTGTTTATCTCTTATAAAATGTAGTATATCATATTTCCTCAATTATTTCTTCCATTTCCTTGATTTATGACAAACCCTTGTTCCTGGCCTCTAGCGCGCAGGTACTTATCAGTCCGTATAGTAAAGTAAACTTATGATACGCATTTTGTATCACTTGATACTCATGTAATGGACTATTATACCTTTTTACATGATGTATATGATCTTATAATTGTGATTGGGATGATAATGATTTTCCTCATATTGAGTAGCCAACAACGCTCGTACCAGGTAGATGGTTATTACCTGTAGCATATAGCCTTAGTGGCTACGTGAGATTATTGTAGCGTATGCCTTCGTGGCTGCGTGAGGTAGCGTCTAGGTGGACCTGGTAGGTGGTCCCTGCCTTGGGCAGAAGAAACCGAGTGCCGGCTATCTCTGTACAGTAGATATGAAAAATCCTAGACGTGAGTATTATACATGGTAGATACGATGTAGGCCTGGTCGCGGTGTCTTGAGACTATGTATATATTACACTGTTTACATACTTATTTATGATTTATGTATACGGACTACTCACTAACTCACTTTATAAAGCCTCTCCTACATATACATGTTTTTCTCACAACTCCTATAGTTCCTACTGGGCCCGTTTGGCTCACAGTTTTTCCTACACAGGTACTTCTAAGGATGGGACGGGATGAGCTGATAAGGGAAAGGTCGACAAGTCTTAGTCTCCTCTGATACTGTAGTGTGAGGGCCTTTTACTACTGAAAGGCCATGTTCTCTATCTTATTGTACCATAACCCCACTTCTATTATGTAGCTATGTTTGTATTATCTATATAGCCTGCTCGAGGTTATGAAGACTGTATTGTGTAAGACTATTTTGTGACAGTTATGTATTGCTAATGTATGTATTTTGCGGACATTTACTGTTCTTTAATTCTATTCTTTTGGTTATTTTATAATGGGTTGGGGGAACATGTCTATGGTTGAATGTTAGCCTAATGTGGACAAGTGACTTACATTTTAGTTAACCGGTGCGCAACGGTACAGACTAATCTGTAAGGCACGAGTTAACAGGAGGGGAAGCTACAGTTCTAGCATGTTCCCAGTTGATTTTGTTTTATGTACTAGAACTTTGCATATTTGTCTTCCACGCCAGAGTTATATATCTTTTTACTCACTTCCGCCGTCGCGTACGGCTCCGTGATCAACCGTGTTTCGGAGGTTCTCCCTCCTAACGGAACTCGGGGCGTCACACCATAACACCGCGACTAGATCTATCACATCAATCACATATATCAACTCACGTCTAGGATTTTCATAAATCTACTGTGCACAGAGATAGCCGGCAACTCAGTTTCTTCTGCCCAAGGCAGGGACCACCTACCAGGTCCACCTAGACGCTACCTCACGCAGCCACACAGGCATACGCTACCTCACGCCGCCATAAAGGCGAACGCTACAATAATACTCACGTAGCCACCAAGGCTATACGCTACCGGTAATCACCATCTATCTAGTACGAACGGTGTGGCCATCCGATATGAAATCACAACAATCATCTCATCAAAGTATATAATATAATCAAGAATATCCAAATGCAAGCTCAACATAAAGTATATGAAGTGTGTAGGCCAATACGCCTTAAAATAAGTAGTGGTATTGTTGTTCAACTTAAACAAGATCTGCCAAGTCCGTCAATTAGTAAAAGAAACCAGAAAATCATCAGTTTGGGAGGTTTCATATGTTTTCATCAATTTGGCCCCAAGCGAAGTCTAATACAATCAAACAATGTATATGAGTTCCCAAATAGCCTCCCATAATAATATAAGTACTTCATTCATCCAAAACATATTTATGTATTTGACCAGCATACTTACGGACTAGCTAGGTAAGTAAAAAATCTCATAAACGTAGTTTTATAACTTAAACACAACAACAATACCACCAATATATGTAACTTTGTCCAAAATATAGTTTAAATCCCATATATTACATCATACGTAAGTGTATCAAAGTCTAGCGTATATAATCGTATACGTACTTGAAGGTCATATGTGAAACTTTCTCATAAATCATTTATAATTGGGGCTTTTTGCATAAAATCGTTATTGATGTCATATATGACGCAAATCTATCAAAAATATCCAAAGAAATTGACCCAAGCCCTATGCATATGCAACTTTGAGTAGAGAACCTAGGTTTGGATTGATTTGAGATGAATAACTTGTAATCGTAAGAAAAATTGTTAAAATACTATTGTTCCCACCTATTGAGGGTCAATCCCTCGAAGTATTGCGGAAGAATCGAGCCGAAACCGTGTAGACGCGAAAATCCCCAATTTGAGCTTCCAAAACCCTAGCCATGGAGGATTTGGATGAAGAAGGAGATGAAGATGATGGTGGAGATGATGGTGATGATGTTAGTTTGGTGGGGAATAATACGCATAGAGTAATCTCTCAGTATCCCCTCAAATCACTCCTCACTTCTCTCTCTAAGGCTCTCCAATGGTGGGGTGAAATGAGGATGAAAGGAGAAGAAGAAATATATAAAAAACCTGTCCAGCACGATGTAGTCGACTCCCCACTGTTCATGGAGTCGACTCCATGGCCTAATTTCTGCCTCCTTCAGTTTTTGGTCAACAGCTCAACTTCGTACGCACTTTTGGGCATCAAGGATTTGGAATTGGGTCTCGGCCAAAACATGAAAGTTGTAGAGGGCATCAAAATGAAGACGTAGCCAAAAACGGGGACTCATTTGGAGTTCGGATGAAGAAGTTATGATCTTCCAAAGTTGGGTAAAAATAATTAATCGCGTAGATTGAAACTTGTGATTTTCTAGCCGATTTCCGTCCGAGCCACCCGAAACAACTTATGGTCATTATAACACACTTAAATGTATTAATATGACTTTTTGGAGGTTTCCAAACCATACCAACCTTTCCAGAACCCAATTTGGCCATCTGGAGCCCGATTATGCCTTATACGCGATACGGGTCGTTATTTTGCAAGAGATGTTTAAACGGGATGTTACAATCTCCCCTCCTTATTAAATTTCGTCCTCGAAATTCCCGTAGGATAGTTTACCGACCCAAAGAACAAGTGGTTCTGAATTCTACCTAGTTGCCCTTCATTATAAGGGAAAAACTACAATAGCCAATAAAGAAAGATTCTGAACTCGAGGATCAAAACAAGAGGAATCATCTTATCAAACGATAAAGAATAGAGACCACATAACTAAAGTTATCCAAGTCATTCTCTTTCACAAGACACAACCTCTATAAGAGTTTCAATGGAAAGAGGTACTAACCAAACATGAGGGTTTTCAACAGCTAATACACATGAACGAAGTAGCGGAAGATAGAACTTTCCTTATACACCCTCTTCCTCTTACTTAACTTCTCAAGCAATGCGATGATCTTGACTTCACCACTCCAGTTTCTAATCACCATGTTCTTTAACTCGATACAGGCACTGCACTCAGAATCCACCTCTTAATGGCTTTAGGAGTTTCCAACTCGAGAAACTTGGATTGATCAGTTCAAAATACTGGGTGTTTGCAATTTCCATATCGAAAGGATAAGTTGGTAATCTTCAAATAGGTTGTCAAGTGACAATAAGTTTCAAATACAAAAGGGGTTTAAGTGTCTCATTACTCACGAAAAAGTACCATCTCCAAAGAATCACAGATGACTGATGGTCCCGAAACTTGATGGCTAGATGTATACACGGTACATGGGTAATCTCTTTCTCCCAATTTCGGTTAAGATAACTATGGTGTTATCCAGCCAGTAGAAAAATAGTTCTACTAGAGTTTAGAGCCACCGGACCAAAATCATTACCGTTTGATTATGGAAACCAAATTCCGTACCCTGCCTGAAATTTTGAACTGGATTCCAATCCCATTCATTCGGATTGAGTAAATGAGAAAAATGCACGGGTCAATATCCGAAAGCTGAATTAGAATAACTCACATAATTCATAACTAAAGTTCTGGGAAGATCGTTTCAAAATGCGAGAGGTAGTTACACTAACAAATGCATTCCTTGCCCTGAATGTCTTCTCTTAGCCTAGACGAATTCCTGAACTGAGAATGAAATTTCAATGAACGTCGCGTAAACTTCAGGCTAAGAGGATAGGCTCACCATGAATCAACTCACATGGTATGGATACTGCATTTTCGAACTGTAAGGATTTCCTCGTAATGCATCTGTCATGCACAGTATTTCCAATAAAAGAATTTATAGGATTTTACCTTGTCTTCCTCTTAACAGGCAATAGACACATATCTCATGAAAATCTCTTGGGGAAACCACTATACACAGAGCAAACGTGATACACATATAGTATGCTAGCATGATCTTAGGAGAGTTCATACTCCTTCAAAGGATGTAACTCATACCCAATAGAATAATTCAGACTGTTAACTCCAGCTAGGATAAGCTTTGACATATATAAAATGAAGAGAAATGGTGGTGCAAACAAAGCCTATCTATCGAGGTTAAGTCTCGTCTCCCCTCCTTAAAGGGTTCGCCCGTAAGTGGCATCTATGATGCTTGAATCTGGAGTACTACTTTAAATCCCAAACTAGAATCAAGAAGGGAATAGGAAGGTCTCAAGCTCAAAATGCTTACCTCATCAACATCTGGATTCTTGAAACAAGGCAGGAGAAATTCTTACCAAAACACTCACTCCAACTAAAATATGATTTTCTGCGCCACACTTCTCCTTTAGCGAAAACTCGCTTTACAACTAGCATACACTTCACTATAGTTAGATGTCCACACAGGAGGGTAGGGACAATTTCTTGAAATTGCTCATCTCACAGAGGATAACTCAGTAAGGGTCAAGCAAAGGTACACTTTGTGTCTCAGAGGTACTACACCTTTCTGGTATGAGGAGGGTTCAAATCCTTAGCTCACAAAGCCACAACTGATACTTCATCCTGCTATTATTGAGTAATTCGAACCAATCTCCTCTATTGGGGTAAATGAAATCATAATCAACTTGAATGTGTACCCAAAACTCTATTTAAAAACAACAAAGGAAATGAAATAGAAGAGCAACAAGTTCTACTAAGGGTTTCAGCCCCTTTTGCCACGAGATGCAACCGTTAAACAAACACTCTCCTTTAAGATTTACCAAGGGAGTTCACTTCTAGTCTCTTTACAAACCAAATCCTCAAAGTTTAAATACAATATACTAAACAAATGCAAAGGCTAACAAAAGGAGTAGTTAGCTTAACCCCAAATCGACAAGTCATCAAGCTTTCGCTGTGTTACTCTGATAGGTCCCCTAAAGAAGATGGAATATAATTGTACTTCAGACGGATTCGTTCGGGGTTCCTTATAGCAAAGGAAGGATGAGTTTGCAGCTAGTAAGGGTGAGGTGCCAAGCGAATATCATGAAAGATTCTCTACTATCGCTTTACGGAACAATGCATAACACATCTTTACTGAAGACAAGGCTCACTAAACTGGTTCTCGTTCCCAATTGTACTTACATGACTAATAAAATGAGGTTTCGATTCCGAAATATGCATATTCAATGCTCTTCCTGAGGTAGGAATACTTGTAACCGACCATTCTCAAAAGAAAATATATATAAAGTATGTCTCACCACGGTCATATGCCTCTTATTCCAAGGAATAGAACAACCCAGGCACACACGAGGTATCGGCATCAATAAGAAAATCTAGTCATACATCCACATCGAATCCAAACTCATGAGATATGATATACATATATACATGACCAAACTTGGTCATTCTCATATATTCCATGTGGATTTTCAAAAAAATTGGCTCACCATTCCACTATAAAATAGTCACACCCTGCCAAAGAGATCTCTCAGGCCAACTGATGTTTAGAACAATATAAAAGTTTACTCGTAACAGGGTAGTCAATCTGAATGTAATCCACATATTCCCTCTCTCGTAACTGAACTTACAAGTTCAAACGCGGCCATACGGACACGGAGAAGCGATCAACCACGTACTAGGTTCACCCCTCAAGAAAATCAAAAAGAAACAACGGGGCAAACACGGGGAATATGACTTTAGCAGCCACTCTCCTACGAGTATGCCACGTTCTAACCTCAGTCAGCAGTAGTGGACTGGTGGTTTATCAGATAGTCAACCGTTGGTCGGCGGATGACTATAGCATAATCCAACAGTTGCCTTTTGTTCACTTAGTGGCAGAACTAATCCCGATCATAAATCTCATATGTAAAACAGGTGATAGAGGAGCCAATGGCAGAGATAATTTACGAAAGAGGCCAAAAGAATAAATCAAGAACTTCGTGAATGGATGTAGCCAAGACAAGCCACATCTCCTTTCACAATTATCCTATTTTCCAAATATCCTAATAGTAGAATCCTATTGCACGAGAATGTATATCAACCTTCCGAGGAATACTATAACCACTCGCACCTCTAATCTCGGATCTACCCCTGAATCCCCCGAGTACCAACTTGTGACGCCCAAAAATCCCGTTGAGAGGATTTCACCTCCGGGACCCGATTAATCACGGTGTCGTACGCGACGACGGATGATAAGCTGTAAATCATAACTTGTATAAAAAGGGAATTCTATGTATAGCAGTAATTTTAGAAAATTTTGGCATGTGGAGTTTGTTCATAAGGCAAAGCCAAAACCTGTTAATATGTACATATAATCCATTTCCAATAAATACTCCACATTAAAGAAAATTCGTTTATACAAAGCCTCCAATGAGGTCCCAATCTCAATAAGCTTTACTTCAAAATACAACACTATAATACATAAACAACTAGTACACAAGTCGTTTCCCAACGACTTAGGGAATCAGAGTCCATCAGAGCTATCTAGACTTGTCCTCGTACCATTCCCACGAATACCTGCAACACTGGTTTGGAAAATGGGAGTGAGCCAAACGGGCTCAGTGGAAACTATAAGAGTTCGTATAGAAAAATAGCTTAGAAATCATGCATGCCATGCGATGCAATTTAATGAAAGTAAATTTAGTTTATAAGCTGCTTCTCGGTAATAAATCATATTTCTCTTCGTGTATACAAATATAAATACATATACACATGTAAAGCAGCTAATGCATGGAAACCTTTCGTGAAATGTATATATATAATGCCCCCAACCCAAAGTACAAGAAAGGCAACATATATATATATCATCATACAGTATATGCCACAACACCGCGACTAGATCTATCACATCAATCACATATATCAACTCACGTCTAAGATTTTCATAAATCTACTGTGCACAGAGATAGCCGGCAACTCGGTTTCTTCTGCCCAAGGCAGGGACCACCTACCAGGTCCACCTAGATACTACCTCACGCAGCCACACAGGCATACGCTACCTCACGCCTCCATAAAGGCGCACGCTACAATAATACTCACGTAGCCACCAAGGCTATACGCTACCGGTAATCACCATCTATCTAGTACGAACGGTGTGGCCATCCGATATGAAATCACAACAATCATCTCATCAAAGAATATAATATAATCAAGAATATCCAAATGCAAGCTCAACATAAAGTATATGAAGTGTGTAGGCCAATACGCCTTAAAATCTGTAATGGTATTGTTGTTCAACTTAAACAAGATCTGCCAAGTCCGTCAATTAGTAAAAGAAACCAGAAAATCATCAGTTTGGGAGGTTTCATATGTTTTCATCAATTTGGCCCCAAGCCAAGTCTAATACAATCAAACAATGTATATGAGTTCCCAAATAGCCTCCCATAATAATATAAATATTTCATTCATTCAAAACATATTTATGTATTTGACCAGCATACTTACGGACTGGCTAGGTAAGTAAAAAATCTCATAAACGTAGTTTTATAACTTAAACACAACAACAATACCACCAATATATGTAACTTTGTCATAAATATAGTTTAAATCCCATATATGACACCATACGTAAGTGTATCAAAGTCTAGCGTATATAATTGTATACGTACTTGAAGGTCATATCTGAAACTTTCTCATAAATCATTTATAATTGGGGCTTTTTGTATAAAATTGTTATTGATGTCATATATGATGCAAATCTATCAAAAATATCCAAAGAAATTGACCCAAGCCCCATGCATATGCAACTTTGAGTAGAAAACCTAGGTTTGGATTGATTTGAGATGAATAACTTGTAATCCTCAGAAAAATTGTTAAAATACTATTGTTCCCACCTATTGAGGGTCAATCCCTCGAAGTATTGCTGAAGAATCGAGCCGAAACCGCGTAGACGCGAAAATCCCCAATTTGAGCTTCCAAAACCCTAGCCATGGAGGATTTGGATGAAGAAGGAGATGAAGATGATGGTGATGAGGTTAGTTTGGTGGGGAATAGTACGCATAGAGTAATCTCTTAGTATCCCCTCAAATCACTCCTCATTTCTCTCTCTAAGGCTCTCCAATGGTGGGGTGAAATGAGGATGAAAGGAGAAGAAGAAATATATAAAAAACCTATCCAGCATGATGTAGTTGACTCCGCACTGTTCATGGAGTCGACTCCATGGCCTAATTTCTGCCTCCTTCAGTTTTTGGTCAACAGCTCGACTTCGTACGCACTTTTGGGCATCAAGGACTTGGAATTGGGTCTCTGCCAAAACATGAAAGTTGTAGAGAGCATCGAAATGAAGACGTAGCCAGAAACGAGGACTCATTTGGAGTTCAGATGAAGAAGTTATGGTCTTCCAAAGTCAGGTAAAAATAATTAATTGCGTAGATCGAAACTTGTGATTTTCGAGCCGATTTCCGTCCGAGCCACCCGAAACAACTTATGGCTTTTTGGAGGTTTCCAAACCATACCAACCTTTCCAGAACCCAATTTGGCCATCTGGAGCCCGATTCTGCCTTATACGCGATACGGGTCTTGATTTTGCAAGAGATGTTTAAACGGGATGTTACATTTTTTTCGTGTCTCTTTTCCATCAAAATGCTACATTTCAAATGACAATAATTCTAGGAATTCAAATTTCGAATTCTTAACGTCTATGATGGGTTAAACACGCACTTCTTGTCGACTTTCTCTGTGTATACCATTTATAGGTCTACACTTCCGATGAAGATCCTTAAGGCCGTCAAGTATTTTTTTCGCAACTTTTTTTCCATCAAAAGGCTTCATTTCAAATGGCAATAACTCTAGGAATTCGAAAGTCAAATTCTGAACGTCTAGGATATGTTAAACACGCGCTTCTAGTCTACTTTCGCTTTTGACCATTTATAGCTCTATACTTCCGATGTAGATCCTTAAGGCCGTAAAGTATTTTTTTCGTGTCATTTTTCCATCAAAAGGCTTCATTTTAAATGACAATAACTCTAGGAATTCAAATTTCGAATTCTTCACGTCTATGATGGGTTAAACACGCACTTCTTGTCGACTTTGTCGGTGTATACCATTTATTGGTCTACACATCCGAAGAAGATCCTTAAGGCCGTAAAGTATTTTTTTCACAACTTTTTTTCATCAAATTGCTTCATTTCAAAAGGCAATAACTCTAGGAATTCGAAATTCATATTCTGAACGTCTAGGATATGTTAAACATGAGCTTCTTGTCGACTTTGTCAGTTTTGAGCATGTATCGATCTACACTTCCGTTGTAGATCCTTAAGGCCGTAAGATATTTTTTTCATGTATTTTTTCCATCAAAATGCTCCATTTCAAATGACAATAACTCTAGGCAATTCGAAATTCAAATTCTGAACGTCTAGGATATGTTAAACACGCGCTTCTTGTCAACTTTGTCAGTTTTGACCATGTATCGGTCTACACTTCCGTTGTAGATCCTTAAGGCCCTCAGAAATTTTTTTCGTGTATTTTTTCTATCAAAATGCTTCATTTCAAATGACAATAACTCTAGGAATTCGAAATTCAAATTCTTAACGTCTAGGATATGTTAAAAAAGCGTTTCTTGTCGACTTTGTCCGTTTTGACCATCTATCGGTCTACACATCCGTCGTTGATCCTTATGGCCGTAAGATATTTTTTCGTGTTTTTTTTCCTTAAAAGATACTTCTTTTAAAATGACAATAACTCTAGGAATTCATCGTCTATGATGGTTTAAAAACGTGCTTCTTGTCGACTTTGTCGGTTTTTGACCATTTATCGCTCTAGACTTTCGATGTAGATCCCTAAGGCCGTAAGATAGTTTTTCCGTGTCTTTTTTCCATCGAAATGCTTCATTTCAACTGACAATAACTCTAGGAATTCAAAATTCGAGTTCTGAACGTCTATGATGGGTTAAAAACATGCTTCTTGTTGACTTTGTCGGTTTTGACCATTTATCGTACTACACTTTCGACATAGATCCTTAAGGCCGTAAGATATTTTTTGTGTCTTTTTTCCATCAAAATGCTTCATTTCAATTGACAATAACTCTAGGAATTCAAAATTCGAATTCTGAACATATAGCGTGCTTCTTGTCGACTTTGTCCGTTTTGACGATGTATCGGTCTACACTTCCGTTGTAGATCCTTAAGGGCGTAAGATATTTTTTTCGTGTCTTTTTTCCATTAAAATTCTTCATTTCAGATGACAATAACTCTAGGAATTCAAAATTCGAATTCTAAATGTCTATGATTGGTTAAAAATGAGTTTCTTGTCGACTTTGTCGGTTTTAACCATTTATCGCACTACACTTTCGATGTAGATCTTTAAGGCCGTAAATTATATTTTTTTCAAGACTTTTTTCCATCAAAAGGCTTCATTTTAAATGACAATAACTCTAGGAATTCAAAATTCGAATTCTTAACGTCTAGGATGGGTTAAACACGCACTTCTTGTAGACTTTGTCAGTTTATACCATTTATTGGTCTACACTTTTGATTTAGATCCTTAAGGCCGTGAAGTATTTTTTTCGCGACTTTTTTCAATCAAAAGGCTTCATTTCAAATGGCAATAAATCTAGGCATTCGAAACTCGAATTCTGAACGTCTCGGATATGTTAAACACGCGCTTCTTGTCGACTTTGTCAGTTTTAACCTTATATCGGTCTACAATTCCGTTGTAAATCGTTAAGGCCGCCAGAAATTTTTTTCGTGTCTTTTTTCTATCAAAATGCTTCATTTCAAATGACAATAACTCTAGGAATTTAAAATTCGAATTCTGAATGTCTATGATGGGTTACAAATGTGCTTCTTGGCGACTTTGTCGGTTTTAACCATTTATGACACTACACTTTCGATGTTGATCTTTAAGGCCGTAAATTATATTTTTTTCAAGACTTTTTTCCATCAAAAGGCTTCATTTTAAATGACAATAACTCTAGGAATTCAAAATTGGAATTCTTAACGTCTATGATGGATTAAACAAGCACTTCTTGTCGACTTTGTCGGTTTATACCATTTTTTGGTCTACACTTCCGATGTTGATCCTTAATGCCGTAAAGTATTTTTCTCACGACTTTTTTCCACCAAAACGCTTCATTTATATTGACAATAACTATAGGAATTCGAAATTCGAATTCTGAACGTCTCGGATATGTTAAACACGCGCTTCTTGTCGACTTTGTATGTTTTGAACATTTATCGTTCTACACTTCCGTTGTAAATCCTTAAGGCCATAAGATATTTTTTTTACGACTTTTTTCCATCAAAAGGCTTCATTTCAAATGACAATAACTCTTGGAATTCGAAATTCTAATTCTGAACGTCTAGGATATGTTAAACACGCGCTTCTTGTCGACTTTGTTAGTTTTCAGCATGTATCGGTCTACACTTCCGTTGTAGATCCTTATGGCCGCAAGATATTTTTTTCGTGTCTTTTTTCCATAAAAATGCTTCATTTCAAATGACAATAACTCTAGTAATTCAAAATTCGAATTCTTAATGTCTATGATGGGTTAAATACGCACTTCTTGTCGACTTTGTCGGTTTATACCATTTGTTGGTCTACACTTCCGATGTAAATCCTTATGCCGTAAAGTATTTTTTTCGCGACTTTTTTCCATCAAAAGGCTTCATTTCAAATGGCAATAACACTAGGAATTTGAAATTCATATTCTGAACATCTAGGATATGTTAAATACACGCTTCTTGTCGACTTTGTCAGTTTTCACCATGTATCGGTCTACACTTCCGTTGTAGATCCTTAAGGCCGTAAGATTTTTTTTTCGTGTCTTTTTTCCATCAAAATGCTTCATTTCAAATTACAATAACTCTAGGAATACAAAATTCGAATTCTGAACATCTATGATGGGTTAAAAACATGCTTCTGGTCTACTTTGTCGGTTTTGGCATTTCATCGCTCTACACTTCCGATGTAGATCCTACGGCAGTTAAGTATTTTTTTCTGGACTTTCTTCCATCAAAAGGCTTCATTTCAAATGGAAATAACTCTAGGAAATCGAAATTCAAATTTTGAACAACTAGGATATATTAAACACGTGCTTCTTGTCGTCATTGTCAGTTTTGACCATGTATCGGTCTATAGTTCCGTTGTAGATCCTTAAGGCCGTAAGATATTTTTTTCGTGTCTTTTTTCCATCAAAATGCTTCATTTCTAATGACAATAATTCTAGGAATTCAAGTTTCGAATTCTTAACGTCTATGATGGGTTAAACACGCACTTCTTGTCGACTTTGTCGGTGTATACCATTTATAGGTCTACACTTCCGATGAAGATCCTTAAGGCCGTAAAGTATTTTTTTCGTGTCATTTTTCCATCAAAAGGCTTCATTTTAAATGACAATAACTCTAGGAATTCAAATTTCGAATTCTTAACGTCTATGATGGGTTAAACAAGCACTTCTTGTTGACTTTGTCTGTGTATACCATTTATTGGTCTACACTTCCGATGAAGATCCTTAAGGCCGTAAAGTATTTTTCTCGCTACTTTTTTGCATCAAATGGCTTCATTTCAAATGGCAATAACTCTAGGAATTCGAAATTCAAATTCTGAACGTCTAGGATATGTTAAACACGCGGTTAATGTCTACTTTGTCTACACTTCTGTTGTAGATCCTTAAGGCCGTCAAAAAAAAATTTCTTGTCTTTTTTCAATCTAAATGATTCATTTAAAATGACAATAACTCTAGGAATTCAAAATTCGAATTATGAATGTCTATGATTGGTCAAAAATGTGCTTCTTGTCGACTTTGTCGGTTTTAACCATTTATCGCACTACACTTTCGATGTAGATCTTTAAGGCCGTAAATTATATTTATTTCAAGACTTTTTTCCACCAAAAGGCTTCATTTTAAATGACAATAACTCTAGGAATTCAAAATTCGAATTCTTAACGTCTATGATGGGTTAAACAGGGACTTCTTGTCGACTTTGTCGGTTAAAACCATTTATTGGTCTACACTTCCGATCTAGATTAATAACGCCGTAAAGTATTTTTTTCGCAACTTTTTTTCAACAAATGGCTTCATTTCAAATGGCAATAACTATAGGAATTCGAAAGTCAAATTCTGAACGTCTAGGATATGTTAAACACGCGCTTCTTGTCGACTTTATCGGTTTTGACCCTTTATCGCTCTACACATCCGATGTGGATCCTTAAGGCCGTAAAGTATTTTTTCGTGTCATTTTTCCATCAAAAGGCTTCATTTTAAATGAAAATAACTCTAGCAATTCGAAATTCGAATTCTGAACGTCTATGATGGGTTAAACTCGCGCTTCTTGTCGACTATGTCAGTTTTGACCATGTATCGGTCTACACTTCCGTTGAAGATCCTTAAGGCCGTAAAGTATTTTTTCGCATCTTTTTTCCATCAAAAGGCTTCATTTCAAATGGCAATAACTCTAGGAATTCGAAATTCGAATTTTGAAAAACTAGGATATATTAAACACGTGCTTCTTGTCGACATTGTCAGTTTTGACCATGTATGGGTCTACAGTTCCGTTGTAGATCCTTAAGGCCGTAAGATATTTTTTTCGTGTCTTTTTTCCATCAAAATGCTTCATTTTAAATGACAATAATTCTAGGAATTCAAATTTCGAATTCTTAACGTCTATGATGGGTTAAACACGCACTTCTTGTCGACTTTGTCGGTGTATACCATTTATAGGTCTACACTTCCGATGAAGATCCTGAAGGCCGTAAAGTATTTTTTTCGCAACTTTTTTTCCATCAAAAGACTTCATTTCAAATGGCAATAACTCTACGAATTCGAAAGTCAAATTCTGAACGTCAAGGATATGTTAAACACGCGCTTCTTGTCGACTTTATCGGTTTTGACCATTTATCGCTCTACACTTCCGATGTGGATCCTTAAGGCCGTAAAGTATTTTTTCGTGTCATTTTTCCATCAAAAGGCTTCATTTTAAATGACAATAACTCTAGCAATTCGAAATTCAAATTCTTAACGTCTATGATGGGTTAAACACGCGCTTCTTGTCGACATTGTCAGTTTTGACCTTGTATCGGTCTACACTTCTGTTGAAGATCCTTAAGGCCGTAAAGTATTTTATTCGCGTCTTTTTTCCATCAAAAGGCTTCATTTCAAATGGCAATAACTCTAGGAATTCAAAATTCAAATTCTGAACGTCTAGGATATGTAAAACACGCGCTTCTTGTCGACAATGTAGGTTTTGATCATTTATCGCTCTAAACTTCCGATGTAGATCCTTAAGGCAGTAAAGTATTTTTTTCGTGTCATTTTTCCATCAAAAGGCTTCATTTTAAATGACAATAACTCTAGGAATTCAAATTTCGAATTCTTAACGTCTATGATGGGTTAAACACGCACATCTTGTCGACTTTGTCGGTGTATACCATTTATTGGTCTGCACTTCCGATGAAGATCCTTAAGGCCGTAAAGTATTTTTTTCGCAACTTTTTTTCAACAAATGGCTTCATTTCAAATGGCAATAACTCTAGGAATTCGAAAGTCAAATTCTGAACGTCTAGGATATGTTAAACAAGCGCTTCTTGTCGACTTTATTGGTTTCGACCATTTATCGCTCTACACTTCCGATGTAGATCCTTAAGGCCGTAAATTATATTTTCGTGTCATTTTTCCATCAAAAGGCTTCATTTTAAATGACAATAACTCTAGGAATTCAACTTTCGAATTCTTAACGTCTATGATGGGTTAAACGTGCACTTCTTGTCGACTTTGTCGGTGTATACAATTTTTTGGTCTGCACTTCAGATGAAGATCCTTAAGGCCGTAAAGTATTTTTTTCGCAACTTTTTTTCATCAAATGGCTTCATTTCAAATGGCAATACATATAGGAATTTGAAATTCAAATTCTAAACGTGTAGGATATGTAAAACACGCGCTTCTTGTCGGCTTTGTCGGTTTTGATCATTTACCGCTCTACACTTCCGATGTAGAGCCTTAAGGCAGTAAAGTATTTTTTTCGTGTCATTTTTCCATCAAAAGGGTTCATTTTAAATGACAATAACTCTAGGAATTCAAATTTTGAATTCTTAAAGTCTATGATGGGTTAAACACGCACTTCTTGTCGACTTTGTCGGTGTATACCATTTATTGGTCTACACTTCCGATGAAGATCCTTAAGGCCGTAAAGTATTTTTTTCGCAACTTTTTTTCCATCAAAAGGCTTCATTTCAAATGGCAATAACTCTAGGAATTCGAAAGTCAAATTATGAACGTCTAGGATATGTTAATCACGCGCTTCTTGTCGACTTTATCGGTTTTGACCATTTATCGCTCTACACATCCGATGTGGATCCTTAAGGCCGTAAAGTATTTTTTCGTGTCATTTTTCCATCAAAAGGCTTCATTTTAAATGAAAATAACTCTAGCAATTCGAAATTCGAATTCTGAACGTCTATGATGGGTTAAACTCGCGCTTCTTGTCGACTTTGTCAGTTTTGACCATGTATCGGTCTACACTTCCGTTGAAGATCCTTAAGGCCGTAAAGTATTTTTTCGCGTCTTTTTTCCATCAAAAGGCTTCATTTCAAATGGCAATAACTCTAGGAATTCGAAATTCGAATTTTGAAAAACTAGGATATATTAAACACGTGCTTCTTGTCGACATTGTCAGTTTTGACCATATATGGGTTTACAGTTCCGTTGTAGATCCTTAAGGCCGTAAGATATTTTTTTCGTGTCTTTTTCCATCAAAATGCTTCATTTTAAATGACAATAATTCTAAGAATTCAAATTTCGAATTCTTAACGTCTATGATGGGTTAAACACGCACATCTTGTCGACTTTGTCGGTGTATACCATTTATTGGTCTGCACTTCCGATGAAGATCCTTAAGGCCGTAAAGTATTTTTTTCGCAACTTTTTTTCAACAAATGGCTTCATTTCAAATGGCAATAACTATAGGAATTCGAAATTCAAATTCTGAACATCTAGGATATGTAAAACACGCGCTTCTTGTCGACTTTGTCGGTTTTGATCATTTATCGCTCTACACTTCCGATGTAGATCCTTAAGGCCGTAAAGTATTTTTTTCGTGTCATTTTTCCATCAAAAGGCTTCATTTTAAATGACAATAACTCTAGGAAATCAAATTTCGAATTCTTAACGTCTATGATGGGTTAAACACGCACTTCTTGTCGACTTTGTTGGTATATACCATTTATTGGTCTGCACTTCCGATGAAGATCCTTAAGGCTGTAAAGTATTTTTTTCGCAACTTTTTTTCCATCAAAAGGCTTCATTTCAAATGGCAATAACTCTAGGAATTCGAAAGTCAAATTCTGAACGTCTAGGATATGTTAAACAAGCGCTTCTTGTCGACTTTATCGGTTTCGACCATTTATCGCTCTACACTGCCGTTGTAGATCCTTAAGGCCGTAAAGTATATTTTCGTGTCATTTTTCCATCAAAAGGCTTCATTTTAAATGACAATAACTCTAGGAATTCAACTTTCGAATTCTTAACGTCTATGATGGGTTAAACGCGCACTTCTTGTCGACTTTGTCGGTGTATACCATTTTTTGGTCTGTACTTCAGATGAAGATCCTTAAGGCCGTAAAGTATTTTTTTCGCAACTTTTTTTCCATCAAAAGGCTTCATTTCAAATGGCAATAACTCTAGGAATTCGAAAGTCAAATTCTGAACGTCTAGGATATGTTAAACACGCGCTTCTTGTCGACTTTATCGGTTTTGACCATTTATCGCTCTACACTTCCGATGTAGATCCTTAAGGCCAAAAAGTATTTTTTTCGTGTCATTTTTCCATCAAAAAGGCTTCATTTTAAATGACAATAACTCTAGCAATTCGAAATTCAAATTCTGAACGTCTAGGATATGTTAAACACGCACTTCTTGTCGACTTTGTCAGTTTTGACCATGTATCGGTCTACACTTCCGTTGTAGATCCTTAAGGTCGTCAGAAATTTTTTTCTTGTCTTTTTTCTATCAAAATGCTTCACTTCAAATGACAATAACTCTAGGAATTCGAAATTCAAATTCTTAACGTCTAGGTTATGTTAAACACGCGTTTCTTGTAGACTTTGTCCGTTTTGACCATGTATCGGTCTACTCATCCGTCGTTGATCCTTAAGGTCGTAAGATATTTTTTTCGTGTTTTTTTTCCTTAAAAGATACTTCATTTCAAATGAAAATAACTCTAGGATTTCATTGTCTATGTTGGTTTAAAAACGTGTTTCTTGTCGACTTTGTCGGTTTTTGACCATTTATCGCTCTACATTTCCGATGTAGATCCCTAAGGCCGTAAGATAGTTTTTTCGTGTCTTTTTTCCATCAAAATGCTTCATTTCAACTGACAATAACTCTAGGAATTCAAAATTTGAATTCTGAACGTCTATGATGGGTTAAAAACATGCTTCTTGTCTACTTTGTCGGTTTTGACCATTTATCGCTCTACACTTCCGACATAGATCCTTAAGGCCGTAAGATATTTTTTTGTGTCTTTTTTCCATCAAAATGCTTCATTTCAAATAACAATAACTCGAGGAATTCAAAATTCGAATTCTGAACATATAGCGTGCTTCTTGTCGACTTTGTCAGTTTTGACTATCATCGCTCTACACTTCCGATGTAGATCCTTAAGGCCGTAAAGTATTTTTTTCCTGACTTTTTTCCATCAAAAAGCTTCATTTCAAATGGAAATAACTCTAGGAATTCAAAATTCGAATTATGAACGTCTACGATATGTCAAACACGCGCTTCTTGTCGACTTTGTCCGTTTTGACGATGTATCGGTCTACACTTCAGTTGTAGATCCTTAAAGACGTAAGATATTTTTTTCGTGTCTTTTTTCCATTAAAATGCTTCATTTCAAATGACAATAACTCTAGGAATTCAAAATTCGAATTCTAAATGTCTATGATTGGTTAAAAATGTCCTTCTTGTTGACTTTGTCGGTTTTAACCATTTATGGCACTACACTTTCGATGTATATCTTTAAGGCCGTAAATTATATTTTTTTCAAGACTTTTTTCCATCAAAAGGCTTCATTTTAAATGACAATAACTCTAGGAATTCAAAATTCGAATTCTTAACGTCTATGATGGGTTAAACACGCACTTCTTGTCGACTTTGTAAGTTTTGAACATTTATCGGTCTACATTTCCGTTGTAAATCCTTAAGGCCATAAGATATTTTTTTTACGACTTTTTTCCATCAAAAGGCTTCATTTCAAATGACAATAACTCTTGGAATTTGAAATTCTAATTTTGAACGTCTAGGATATGTTAAACACGCGCTTCTTATCGACTTTGTTAGTTTTGAGCATGTATCGGTCTACACTTCCGTTTTAGATACTTACGGCCGTAAGATATTTTTTTCGTGTCTTTTTTCCATAAAAATGCTTCATTTCAAATGACAATAACTCTAGTAATTCAAAATTCGAATTCCTAATGTCTATGATGGGTTAAACACGCACTTCTTGTCGACTTTGTCGGTTTATACCATTTGTTGGTCTATACTTCCGATGTAATTCCTTAAGGCCGTAAAGTATTTTTTTCGCGACTTTTTTCCATGAAAAGGCTTCATTTCAAATGGCAATAACACTAGGAATTTGAAATTCATATTCTGAACGTCTAGGCTTTGTTAAACACGCGCTTCTTGTCGACTTTGTCAGTTTTCACCATGTATCGGTCTACACTTCCGTTGTAGATCCTTAAGGCCGTAAGATTTTCTTTTCGTGTATTTTTTCTATCAAAATGCTTCATTTCAAATGACAATAACTCTAGGGATTCCAAATTCAAATTTTGAACGTCTAGGATATGTTAAACACACGTTTCTTGTCGACTTTGTCCGTTCTGACCTTGTATCGGTCTCCACTTCCGTCGCTGATCCTCACGGCGGTAAGATATTTTTTTCGTGTCTTTTTTCCATCAAAATGCTTCATTTCAAATGACAATAACTCTAGGAATTCAAAATTCGAATTCTGAACATCTATGATGGGTTAAAAACATGCTTCTGGTCGACTTTGTCGGTTTTGACCATTCATCGCTCTACGCTTCCGATGAAGTTCCTTATGGCCGTAAAGTATTTTTTTCTAGACTTTTTTCCATCAAAAGGCTTCATTTCAAATGGAAATAACTCTAGGAATTCAAAATTCGAATTTTGAACAACTAGGATATATTAAACACGTGCTTCTTGTCGACATTGTCAGTTTTGACCATGTATCGGTCTACAGCTCCGTTGTAGATCCTTAAGGCCGTGAGATATTTTTTTCGTGTCTTTTTTCCATCAAAATGCTTCATTTCAAATGACAATAATTCTAGGAATTCAAATTTCGAATTCTTAATGTCTATGATGGGTTAAACACGCACTTCTTGTCGACTTTGTCGGTGTATACAATTTATAGGTCTACACTTCCGATGAAGATCCTTAAGGCCGTAAAGTATATTTTTTCGCAACTTTTTTTCCATCCAAAGGCTTCATTTCAAATGGCAATAACTCTAGGAATTCGAAAGTCAAATTCTGAACGTCTAGGATATGTTAAACACGAGCTTCTTGTCGACTTTATCGGTTTTGACCATTTATCGCTCTACACTTCCGATGTAGATCCTTAAGGCCGTAAAGTATTTATTTCGTGTCATTTTTCCATCAAAAGGCTTCATTTTAAATGACAATAACTCTAGGAATTCAAATTTCGAATTCTTAACGTCTATGATGGGTTAAACACGGACTTCTTGTCGACTTTGTCGGTGTATACCATTTATTGGTCTACACTTCCGATGAAGATCCTTAAGGCCGTAAAGTTTTTTTCTCGAAATTTTTTTTCATCAAATGGCTTCATTTCAAATGGCAATAACTTTAGGAATTCGAAATTCAAATTCTGAACGTCTAGGATATGTTAAACACGCGCTTCTTGTCGACTTTGTCAGTTTTTGCCATATCTACACTTCCGTTGTAGATCCTTAAGGCCGTCAGAAATTTTATTTCGTGTCTTTTTTCAATCAAAATGCTTCATTTCAAATGACAATAATTCTAGGAATTCAAAATTCGAATTCTGAATGTCTATGATTGGTTAAAAACGTGCTTCTTGTCAACTTTGTCGGTTTTAACCATTTATCGCACTACACTTTCAATATAGATCTTTAAGGCCTTAAATTATATTTTTTTTCCATGATTTTTTTCCATCAAAAGGCTTCATTTAAAATGACAATAACTCTAGGAAATCGAAATTCAAATTCTGAACGTCTAGGATATGTTAAACACGCGCTTCTTGTCTACTTTGTCAGTTTTGACCATGTATCGGTCTACACTTCCGTTGTAGATCCTTAAGGCCATAAGATATTTTTTTCGTGTCTTTTTTCCATCAAAATGCTTCATTTCTAATAACAATAACAATAGGAATTCAAAATTGAAATTCTGAACGTCTATGATGGGTTAAAAACGTGTTTCTTGTCGAGTCTGTCGGTTTTGACCATTTATCGCTCAACACTTCCGATGTAGATCCTTAAGGCCGTAAGATATTTTTTTCGTGTCTTTTTTCCATCAAAATGCTTCATTTCAAATGACAATAACTCTAGGAATTCAAAAGTCGAATTCTGAATGTTTATGATGGGTTACAAACGTACTTTTTGTCGACTTTGTTGGTTTTGACCATTTATCGCTCTACACTTCCGATGTCGATCCTGAAGGTCGTAAAGTATTTTGTTGGCGACTTTTTTCCATCAAATGCTTCATTTTAAATGACAATAACTCTAGGAATTCAAAATTTGATTTCTTAACGTCTATGATGGGTTAAACACGAACTTCTTCTCGACTTTATCGGTTTTTACCATTTATTGGTCAACACTTCCGATTTAGATCCTTAAGGCCGTAAAGTATTTTTTTCGCGACTTTTTCCTATCGAAAGGCTTCATTTCAAATGATAACAACTCTTGGAATTCGAAATTCGAATTCTGAACATCTAGGATATGTTAAGCACGCACTTCTTGTCGACTTTGTCGGTTTATACCATTTATTGGTTTACACTTCCAATGTAGATCCATAAGGTCGTTAAGTATTTTTTTCGCAACTTTTTTCCATCAAAAGGATTGATTTCAAATAGCAATAACTCAAGGAACTCGAAATTCAAATGCTGAACGTCTAGGATATGTTAAACACCCACTTCTTGTCGACTTTGTTAGTTTTGACCATGTATTGGTCTACATTTCCATTGTACATCCTTAAGGCTGTAAGATATTTTTTTCGTGTCTTTTTTCCATCCAAATGCTTCATTTCAAATGACAATTACTCTAGGAATTCAAAATTCGAATTCTGAACGTCTATGATGGGTCAAAAACATCTTCTTGTCGACTTTGTCGGTTTTGACCATTTATCGCTCTACACTTCCGATGTAGATCCTTCAGGCCGTAAAGTATTTTTTTCTCAACTTTTTTTCATCAAAAGGCTTCATTTCAAATGACAATAACTCTAGGATTTCGAAATTCAAGTTCTGAACCTCTTGGATATGTTAAACACCCGCTTCTTGTCGAGTTTGTCAGTTTTGACAATGTATTGGTCTACACTTCCGTTGTAGATCCTTAAGGCCGTAAGATATTTTTTTTCGTGTCTTTTTCCATCAAAATTGTACATTTCCAATGACAATAACTCTAGGAATTCAAAATTCGAATTCTAATCATCTATGATAGGTTAAAAACGTGCTTCTTGTCAACTTTGTCGGTTTTGACCATTTATCGCTCTACACTTCCGACGTAGATCCATAAGGCCGTAAAGTATTTTTTTCGCAGCATTTTTCCATCAAAAGGCTTCATTTTAAATGACAATAACTCTACGAATTTGTAATCCAAATTCTGAACGTCAGGGATATGTTAAACAGGTGCTTCTTGTCGACTTTATCAGTTTTGACGTTGTATCAGTCTACACTTCCGATGTAGATCCTTAAGGCCGTAAAGTATTTTTTTCGCCACTTTTTTCCATCAAAAGACTTCATTTCAAATGGCCATAACTCTAGAAATTCGAAATTCAAATTCTGAACGTCTAGAATATGTTAAAAACGCGCTTCTTGTCTACTTTGTCAGTTTTGACCATGTATCGGTCTACACTACCGTTGTAGATCCTTCAGGTCGTAAGATATTTTTTTTGTGTCTTTTTTCCATCAAAATGATTCATTTCAAATGACAATAACTCTAGAAATTCAAAATTCGAATTCTGAACATCTATGATGTGTTAAAAACGTGCTACTTGTCGACTTTGTCGGTTTTGACCATTTATCGCTCTACACTTCCGATGTAGATCTTAAGGCCATAAAGTATTTTTTTCGCGGCATTTTTCCATCAAAAGGCTTCATTTTAAATCACAATAACTCTAGGAATTCAAAATTTGAATTCTTAACGTCTATGATGGGTGAAACACGCGCTTGTTGTCGACTTTGTCAATTTTGAACATGTATCGGTCTAGACTTCGGTTGTAAATCCTTAAGGCCGTAAGATAGTTTTTTGCAATTTTTTTCATCAAAAGGCTTCATTTCAAATGAAAATAACTATAGGAATTCGAAATTTGAATTCTGAACGTCTATGATGGGACAAGAACATTCTTCTTGTCGACTTTGTCGGTTTTGACCATTTGTCGCTCTACACTTCCGTTGTAGATCCTTAAGGCCATAAGATATTTTTTTCGTGTCTTTTTTCCATCAAAATGCTTCATTTCTAATGGCAATAACTCTAGGAATTCAAAATTCGAATTCTGAACGTCTAGGATATGTTAAACATGCGCTTGTTGTCGACTTTGTCAGTTTTGAACATGTATCGGTCTAGGTCCGTTGTAAATCCTTAAGGCCGTAAGATATTTTTTTTGCAATTTTTTTCTATCAAAAGGATTCATTTCAAATGACAATAACTCTAGGAATTCGAAATTCGAATTCTGAACGTCTATGATGGGTCAAAAACATTCTTCTTGTCGACTTTGTCGGTTTTGACCATTTATCGCTCTACACTTCCGTTGTAGATCCTTAAGGCCGTAAGATATTTTTTTCGTGTCTTTTTTCCATCAAAATGGTTCATTTCAAATGACAATAACTCTAGGAATTTAAAATTCGAATTCTGAACTTCTATGATGGGTTAAAACCGTGCTTCTTGTCGGCTTTCTCGGTTTTGACCATTTATCGCTCAACACTTCCGACGTAGATCCTTAAGGCCGTAAAGTATTTTTTTCGCGGCGTTTTTCCATCAAAAGGCTTTATTTTAAATGACAATAACCCTAGGAAGTCATAATTCAAATTCTGAACGTCTAGGATTTGTTAAACACGCGCTTCTTGTCGACAATATCAGTTTTGACCATGTATCGGTCTACACTTCCGTTGTAGATCCTTAAGGCCATAAGATATTTTTTTCGTGTCTTTTTTCCATCAAAATTCTTCTTTTCAAATGACAATAACTCTAGCAATTCAAAATTCTAATTCTGAACGTTTATGATGGGTTACAAACGTGCTTCTGGTCGACTTTGTTGGTTTTGACCATTTATCGCTCTACACTTCCGATGTAGATCCTTAAGGTGGTAAACTATTTTTTTGGCCACTTTTTTCCATCAAATGCTTCATTTTAAATGACAATAACTCTAGGAATTCAAAATTCGAATTCTTAACGTCTATGATGGGTTAAAAACGCACTTCTTCTCGACTTTGTCGGTTTATACCATTTATTGGTCAATACTTCCGATTTAAATCCTTAAGGCCGTAAAGTATTTTTTTCGCGACTTTTTCCCATCAAAATGCTTCATTTCAAATGACAATAACTTTAGCAATTCGAAATTCAAATTCTGAATGTCAAGGATATGTTCTGCACGCGCTTCTTGTCGACTTTGTCGGTTTATACCATTTATTGGTCTACATTTCAGATGTAGATCCTTAAGGCCGTAAAATATTTTTTTCGCGAATTTTTTCCATCAAAAGGCTTCATTTCAAATGACAATAACTCTAGGAATTCATAATTCGAATTCTGAAGGACTAGGATATGTTAAACACGCACTTCTTGTCGACTTTGTCAGTTTTGACCATGTATCGGTCTACACTTCCGTTGTAGGTCCTTAAGGCCATTAGATATTTTTTTCATATCTTTTTTCTATCAAAATTCTTCATTTCAAATGAAAATAACTCTAGGAATTCGAAATTCAAAATCTGAACGTCTACGATATGTTAAACACGCGCTTCTTGTCGACTTTGTCAGTTTTGACCATGTATCGGTCTACACTTCCGTCTTTGATCCCTAAGACCGTAAGATATTTTTTTTCGTGTCTTTTTTCCTCAAAAAATGCTTCATTTCAAATGACAATAACTCTAGGAATTGAAAATACGAATTCCGTACGTCTATGATGGGTTAAAAACGTGCCTCTTGTCGACTTTATCGGTTTTAACCATTTATGGATCTACACTTCCGATGTAGATCCTTATGGCCATAAAGTATATTTTTTGCAACTTTTTTTCCACCTAAAGGTTTCATTTCAAATGGCAATAACTCTAGGAATTCGTAATACAACTTCTAAACGTCTAGGATATGTTATGCACGTGCTTCTTGTAGACTTTGTCGGTTTTGACCTTTTATCGCTCTACACTTTCGATGTAGATCCTTAAGGCCGTAAAGTATTTTTTTTCGCCACTTTTTTCCGTCAAAACACTTCATTTCAAATGGCAATTACTCTAGGAATTCAAAAGTCGAATTCTTAACGTCTATGATGGGTTAAACACGCACTTCTTCTCGACTTTGTCGGTTTATACCATTTATTGGTCAACACTTCCGATTTAGATCCTTAAGGCAGTAAAGTATTTTTTTCGCGACTTTTTCCCATCAAAAGGCTTCATTTCAAATGACAATAACTATAGGAATTCGAAATTCAAATTCTGAATGTCAAGGATATGTTATGCACGCGCTTCTTGTCGACTTTGTTGCTTTATACCATTTATTGGTCTACACTTCCGATGTAGATCCTTAAGGCCATTAGATATTTTTTTCGTATCTTTTTTCTATCAAAATTCTTCATTTCAAATGACAATAACTCTAGGAATTCGAAATTCAAAATCTGAACATCTATGATATGTTAAACACGCGCTTCTTGTCGACTTTGTCCGTCTTGACCATGTATCGGTCTACACTTCTGTCGTTGATCCTAAAGACCGTAAGATATTTTTTTCGTGTCTTTTTTCCTTAAAAAATGCTTTATTTCAAATGACAATAACTCTAGGAATTCAAAATACAAATTCCGTACGTCTATGATGGGTTAAAAACGTGCATCTTTCGACTATATCGGTTTTGACCATTTATCGCTCTACATTTCCTATGTAGATCCTTATGGCCGTAAAGTATTTTTTTTGCAACTTTTTTCCATCTAAAGGTTTCATTTCAAATGGCAATAACTCTAGGAATTCGTAATATAAATTCTGAATATCTAGGATATGTTATGCACGTGCTTCTTGTCGATTTTGTCGGTTTTGACCTTTTTTCGCTCTACACTTCCGATGTAGATCCTTAAGGCCGTAAAGTATTTCGCCACTTTTTTCCATCAAAAGACTTCATTTCAAATGGCAATAACTCTAGGAATTCAAAATTCAAATTCTGAATGTCTAGGATATGTTAAACACGCGCTTCTTGTCTACTTTGTCAGTTTTGACCATGTATCGGTCAACACTTCCGTTGTAAATTCTTAAGGCCGTAAGATATTTTTTCGTGTCTTTTTCCCATCAAAATACTTCATTTCAATTGACAATAACTCTAGGAATTCAAAATTCGAATTCTGAACGTCTAGGATATGATTAATACGTGCTTCTTGTCGACTTTGTCAGTTTTGAACATGTATCGGTCTACACTTCTGTTGTAAATCCTTAAGGCCGTAAGATATTTTTTTTTGCGACTTTTTTCCATCAAATGGATTCATTTCAAATGAAAATAACTCTAGGAATTCAAAATTCGAATTCTGAACATCTAGGATATGTTAAGCACGTGCTTCTTGTCGACTTTGTCAGTTTATACCATTTATTGGTCTACACTTCCGATGTAGATCCTTAAGGCCGTTAAGTACTTTTTTCGCAACTTTTTTCCATCAAACGGATTCATTTCAAATGGCAATAACTCAATGAATTCGAAATTCAAATTCTGAACGTCTAGGATTTGTTAAACACCCGCTTCTTGTCGATTTTGTTAGTTTTGACCATTTATTGCTCTACACTTCTGTTGTAATTCCTTAAGGCCGTAAGATATTTTTTTCGCAGTATTTTTCCATCAAAAGGCTTCATTTTAAATGACAATAACTCTAGGAATTTGTAATTCAAATTCTGAACGTCTAGGATATGTTAAACATGCGCTTCTTGTCGACTTTATCAGTTTTGACCATGTATCGGTCTACACTTCCGTTGTAGATCCTTAAGGCCGTAGGATATTTTTTTTGCGACTTTTTTCCATGAAAAGGCTTCATTTCAAATGACAGTAACTCTACGAATTCGAAATTCGAATTCTGAATGTCAAGGATGATGGAGACATAAATACAGGATCGTTCGATATTGCGTATAGATTGAACAAAAAAAACTTTTGCTAAAACCCTATAATAATAAAGGGATTTCACCTTTATGGATCATGTAGAGGATCCATATGAGGAGACTAGGGTTTGAAAACATCATATTGCAATTTGGTCAAATTTTTTTAATTCTCGCTGGGCTGCGAAAATTAATTTTTTTCGCCTCCGAAACGACTTCTGATCGTCCTGGTTTTTTGCGAAATGATTGTAACTTTGCGTTCTGAACCACATATCCAAAAATCAGCCCGATCCAATGGTGGGATTAAAAGTTACGATTGATTTACGACTGCTGTGCTGAAAAATCTAAAGATTTTCTATCGTATTCCCTTCGCCATCAAATCTTGCACCGAGTGTGGGCTACGGTATCACCAAGATTTTCTCCTCTCTCAATAGAACAAACCCTAACTCATGAGAATTATATGTTATCTTGAGAAGAGACAAGGCCGGCGTATATATAAGGCTACGATAGGGACCTTAAGGAGAAATAAGTATTTGGGCTTCCTATGGAAAGTTGGAATCCTAATTCTACTATGAATTAGTTCCTTCTATAAATTATAATTCACACCACTAAAGAATTATAATTGCACTCCTGTCTTTATCTCAAAATTATATTTCGAGCTCCTTATTATTAAATACTTATTATTCTCCCCACGTTAAGATTACAGATAACCATCATTTAAATTAAATTACTGACAACTATATTTAAATGACTTCTTAATCCTTGAGCCTACCACTTAACTTATTTGACATATCGGATTAAGATAATCCACCTGCAGGGTTTGACATGATCAAAACTTACAAGCTTCTCAAGGGGCTATCATCAATCCTTATACCGGGACGTGGATTCCGTCAATAATTAATATTCATCATATATATAGTATCATCATCCAATTCACAAAGATTATTGATCCATAAATGAATCTCACTTTTAATGAGTCAAAACAACAAACACTACATATATATGTCTATTCATCATTTCAAGATTAAGAGCATAAGTAATCACAATAACCATGAGATTTTAAATTGTTTTATATAATCAGTATAAAAATAATTAACCCAAACTGGTCCTATTCAATACACACAAAGTGTACTAGCACAATGAGTTAAAACTATACCGTTTCCTGTAGTTAAGATAAACTACTAAAACTTGTGCTACAATCCGACCGATGGGTGTCCAGTTACATTTACGATTGTGAACCATTAAACTTATATTCCACAAGAACCGATGATATGATCTTCTGTGTGTAAGCTATACTCTACACACCAAATCATCTACTATATGGAATAAAAGACACACATGCATAATATTTAAATAAATAATATAATGCAAACATTGCCCATAAAGATTCTCATTAAAATAGCAAAACCAAGTTTATAACATATTCAAATCAATAAGAAAATTATGGCTTTTAGTATATCACTCTAACAATCTCCCACTTAGACTCAAAGCCATGCAGCTATGCATCTCACTCCCATTCCCTCAACGTAAACACTCTATGTGTTTTTCCTTATGAATCCTCGGCTCTTTCGAGCTCGCAACCGTTTCACTATTATCAAAATAAAGCGAAATAGCTTATAACACTGAAGGTGCCACATCTAGATTCATATGGATGTTCCTGAGCCAAATCGATGCCTTAGCTGCTTCTAAAGTAGCAAGATATTCAGCTTTCATAGTGGAGTTACCAATGCCTGACTGCTTGATACTTCTCCAACCAATGACTCCACCTCTTAGAGTAAACACATAACTTGAAGTTGACTTTCTGGAACCCTAACTTCTGACTAAAAATCCTTGTCTGTGTATCCAACAGGTACTAGACTGTTTGCCTGGTAAACCAACATAAAATCTTGAGTCCTTTTAAGGTACTTAAGTATATGTTTTACCGCAGTCCAGTGTTCTTTCCCTAGATTAGACTGATATTTGCTAACCATACTAATGGTAAAGCAAATGTCTGGTCTAGTACACAATATAGCATACATGTGTTTGTGTACATTGTGCAAATATTGAACATACTAACTCACTATCCACACATTGTGCTGGTTCAAGAACCTACGTATTAGTGATTTGTTCAAGATGTGCACAAGTATCGGCAATCCTCCCCACTACGACGAGGTAATGGAATGTCGATATCCATTTACTGTGGTATTTTCTCTTGTACTAAAGGTATAGACGAATTGTGCCCTATTTTTCTTTCCTCTCATTTCCACTACAACAACACTACTCCTGGGCATATGGTCTATGATATAATCCTCTTCTAAGAATCTGGCATTGATAATAATAACATTATATTCTTGATGATTATTAAATAAACCACGCTTGGTTCCTTTTGGATATGCAACAAAGAGACACATTTTCGTTCTTGATTCCAACTTATCCGCATTACTTTTCAGCACATGTGCTGGACTACCCCATACCCGAATATGCCGCAGTCTAGGCTTACACCCAGTCCGCAATTCTATGGGTGTAGTAGGTACTGACTTTGATGGTACCAAGTTCAGAATATATGCAGCTATTTCTAAAGCATATCTCCAAAAGGAATCAGGTAGGTCTGAATAACTCATCATAGATCTTACCATTTCTATAATAGTCTTGTTCCTTCTTTCTGCTACACCATCATGCTGTGACATCCCTGGTGCAGACAACTGAGATGTAATCCCGTTCTCTAATAAGTATTCCTTGAAATCTCCCAGGAGGTATTCACCACCACGATTTGATCATAGTGATTTGATACATTTTTCTAAATGCTTCTCCGTTTCTGCCTTGAATTTCTCAAAGACTTCATACTTACATCGCATTAAGTAAATGTATCTATACTTTAAATAATCATCTAGAAATGTGATGAAATACTCAAAGCCTCCTCTAGTCTGGACATTCATGTGACCATACAAATCTGAGTAAACCAGTTTTAACTGTTCTTTAGCGCTATTGCCTTTTGCCGAGAATGATCTCTTAGTCATTTTTACCTTCTAAATAGGATTCACAAACTGGAAGTGCCTCCACTTCCAATGAACCTAATGGTCCATTTTCGACCAGTTTTTGAATTCTTTTTAGATTAATATGACCAAGGCGTAAGTGCTAAAAAAACATTTGGTTCATTTTTAAGGTTCCTTTCTCTTAATTGGTAAACTAGTAATGCTATTCAATTCACTCAGTTGTAGTACTAATAAGTCAGAATTATTAATGTAAAGATCAATCACTAATGTACCAGAACAAACAAACTATTTATTTTTTCTAATGATAACTGATTTATCATTAAAATAAACAAAATGTTTGTCCTCAAGCAATCTAGAAATAGAAATCAAATTCCTTCTAATGGAAGATACATATAGATATTCCTCAATCATTAATATCCTATTCTGACTAGACTGAAGATAAATATCTTCTACTGCAACTGTTGCCACATTCGTAGCTGCCCATATGTAAATTTTCTCTATTTTTAAGTTGTCTGGTTGCTTGGAACCCCTGTAAAGTATTGCAGACATGATTAGTGGCTCCCGAATCTACACACCAGGTATTGGTAGATCAGATCACTAAACAAGATACAACAACAAATAGATGAAATTTACATATGTTGTTATAACGATTTAGGAAACATGGACAATCTTTCTTCAAATGCACTTTCTACTGACAGTGAAAATATTGGCCCATAGGCTTTTTCACTCCTCCTAGAGGTTCAGCGACTGTTGCACGCACTGCTCTTTGTGGGACTGCGGCTTATGCATTCTTCTTCTTCTTCCTTTCTTGCTTTTAGGCATAGAAGTTGAAGCTTTCTCAGCCACTAGAGTACTAGCCAGCTTACCAAGGAGTTCCTCAACTACTTGGATTTCTTTAAGAAGTTCCAGCAATGAATAAAGCTTATTCATGTTGTAATTCTGTCAAAATCTCTTAAATAAATCCAGCAGCGACTGGAGAATGATATCGACATGAGTTTCCCCATCGATTTCAACTCCAAAGATCTCTTAGTTCATTCAGAAGACCGATCATCTTCAAAACAAGATCTTTAACTTGGGTTCCTTTAGTAATAGTCGTGTTCATGAGGCCTTTCGTCGAAACCTACCTTGCGACATGATCCTAATCCTCAAAAATATCTTTGAGGTTTAGCATTATGTCGTAGGCGGTGGCAAAAGACTAATGATAATGTTGTAGCACATTTGACAAAAATGCCAGAATGTAAAACCACGCCATCTCATCAGCCTTTTTCCACCTCCGGCAAGTCTTGGTTTCCTCATCGGTCTTCCCCTTACCAGGTTTTGCTGGATAAGACTCAGTGAGCACAAACTTTTACTCTTTAACAGTAAGCGCAATGTTCAAGTTCCCATTTTTTTTAGTCAATATAATTAGGTCCAATCAATTTGTTTTAGTTGAGAATAATTAAAAGTGGATCGAAAGAGTTTGCCATTTTAAAACTTGAGAATCACATATAAATTATGATGGGCAAAAATAACTTTGAACACATATTTTAAATATGGTACTCTCTACCATTTCAAAAAGCGTTCGCCAGCAGCTTAAGACTTTGAACAATATGCCCCGTTAGTGAGGTCGTCTATTATTCATTATTTCTTAGACAGATATAAACCTATTAAATTTTACTTTCTAGACAATGCCTTATTGTCAAGCAATACATACTATCTAGACAATCTTTTATTGTCAAGTAAAATTTAAATAGCTAACTTCCTTTGGTCATAAAAATAATAATAGAGACTCAGTTGGAGAGCATACTATTATTTATATCTAATTGTATACCATCATTTAATTTAGTCCAATGATTCTGTAATTGATTCTTTCCGATATGGAGGTGAGCACTAAAAACTCACACGAAAAATAAATCACATCATTTAAAATTATCAGTCAGTGAAATTTGTACAATGATTCCGCAATCTATTCTTTACGATATGGAGGTGAGCACTATAACACACACGAAGAATAAATTACATCATCTACAAACCAATGATGGAGACCGTGGGATTTTTATGTGAAAAAATTCCTCACCCACTTAGTATTTAAAACATTATTTTCTGAGGGTTAAGAAAATTTTATATTAAATTCTAGTCAACTAAAATACAAGGGTATGAAATATAAAAGATATGTGCAATAAAATTATCTTGCTGCATTTTTTTAAAAGAAAACTTATATTTTTCAATTACGCAAATTTATATTTATATACCCTTTTTAATTTGACAAGAACTAAATATAAAATAAAAGGTGATCTAGGTATGGTCATGTACCCATGTTGTCCAAGATTATAAGAAAACCTAATAATTAAATACATATGACCAACACACAATCACACAAAGCATTAAACCATTCAATAATAAGAATAATTAAATCCCTACTATTATGGTCCTTGAAGCCCTAGTCTGTTGAAAAACCTATGTTATGACCTACGTCGCCACTTCACTGACTATGTCGGGAATCAATCTTGGTGGAAACGCCTACTTCAACGTTCTTCGTTAAAGAAACTGCAATATTAGATACAAAGGTCCTATGCCTCCATTTAAGGAGTTCACACATAAACTATTATATCTAAACTGTAAATAAAATTACATAGATCATATGCCTCCGTTTAAGGAGTTCACAAATCTGATTTAAATTTAATTTACAACAATGAATAAAACCCAAATCATCATGCACATTAAAATTAACCACGAATAAAAACATCGTGGGATCCAATCACATAAAACATAATTATGTGACCATAATAGCGGGATAAGAACACTACAAAACAAGTAAGCGAATTCTACGTTCTATCCAACAACAACATGCATGAATAGATTTAACAGGACAACATGGCTAGTTCAATCCGTACGCAGTATCAAAGAAAACCAATCCCTTTGATACCAATTGATGGAGACATAAATACAGGATCGTTCGATATTGCGTATAGATTGAACAAAAAAAAACTTTTGCTAAAACCCTATAAGAATAAAGAGATTTCACCATTGTGGATCATGTAGAGGATCCATATGAGGAGACTAGGGTTTGAAAACATCAGATTGCAATTTGGTCAGATTTTTTTAATTCTCGCTAGGCTACGAAAATTAATTTTTTTCGCCTCTGAAACGACTTCTGATCGTCCTGATTTTGCGCGACAAAAGTAACTTTGCGTTCCGAACCACATATCCAAAAATCATCCCGATCCAACGGTGGGATCAAAAGTTACAATTGATTTACGACTGCTGTACTGAAAAACCTAAAGATCTTCTATCGTATTCCTTCCGCCATCAAATCTTGCACCGAGTGTGGGCTACGGTATCACCAAGATTTTCTCCTCTCTCAATAGAACAAACCCTAACTCATGAGAATTATATGTTATCTTGAGAAGAGACAAGGCCGGCGTATATATTGTTAGTAATTAGGGCAGTAATCATGCATCGCATACACTAATTTACGCACTAATCATTGAATCCTATGATCTATGCAGTTCAATAAAATCGACAGATGACATACCTTAATGGAGATTTGATGTCAATGAAACGAACAGGATGGATCTGATCCTTCTGTTGTTGTCGTCCTTAGCGTAGAAAACACGACGCCTCTACGGTATGCACACACGAACGAGATGAGATCTTGATTGGTGTACTAGCGCCCTCTAGGGTTCTCTCTGCTATTTCGAATTTTCTTGCCTCTCTCAATTTCGTTGACGGCCAAGAAGAACAAAGGTTCCCTTTTATAAGGGAACCCTAGTGAGAACCCTAAGCAACAAACGAACTGGGCCCAAGTCCAACTTGGCCCGTTTTAATTCGTTTTGATCCAACTCGTTTTGGTGTGCGACCCTGTAGGTTTTACACTCTTTGGCCGTACAATTAAAACCCGTTTTATTATACGAACAGTAAGCGGTTTCTAGTAAAACATTACTATTATCCAAAGGGTATAAAGGTCAAAAACGACACAACCTTAAATTGATATTTCACACATTAACTCCTTTTGTCAATCGATATCTAGATTGAACACAAGACTAGGCAAGTGTCATTCTTGTATAGTTCAATCTTTATTTCTTGATCTCTAAGTATAATTAATCCAAAACAAATGACATCTCATTTGTGCATGGCCATGCAAATATTAATTACACTTATCAAGGGCCCAACGATATCTCTCTCAATATATGAGAGTGACAAATCCCATCTTGATCAACCACATACCGCTACATAGTTCATAGTATGCTCGGTCATCATCTTTATAATTACTCGGTCAAGAGCAACGTTTGATAATGCCTGACATGCTAATCCCTATGTTGGTAACCATGGCGACCTCAGGTCTGAGGATAATACGATATCACAAATGGGGAACATCACTGATGACATTATGTAACACTCCTCGCAGTGTCCCCAAAGCGGGTCAGTCCAATACTTTGTTCCCTAACAAGTATCAGTATGTTCAGCTTGATATCTCCATATCCATGACTTGTGGAACATAGTCATCAGCTGACCCATACTCTAATCATTATATCAATGTGATCCTAGGTTATTGATACATGATTAGGGACATCTAAACAATATTATTATTACATTACTAGCATCCCACAATCTAGTCACGTACTTGATGAACTAGTATTAATAAATATTATTTACAAGAGATTATAAAGTAAAATAAATAAACTTTATTAATAACAATAAGCATAAGATATCCAAGTACAAATCATAATCTATGAATAGTCCTAGGACATATCTCTTTCATATATAAGGCTACGATAGGGACCTTAAGGAGAAATAAGTGTTTGGTCTTCATATGGAAAGTTGGAATCCTAATTCTACTATGAATTAGTTCCTTCTATAAATTATAATTCACACTACTAAAGAATTATGATTGCACTCCCGTCCTTATCTCTAAATTATATTTCGAGCTCCTTATTATTAAATACTTATTATTCTCCCCACGTTAAGATTACAGATAACCATCATTTAAATTAAATTACTGACAACTATATTTAAATGACTTCTTAATCCTTGAGCCTACCACTTAACTTATTTGACATGTCGGATTAACATAATCCACCTGCAGGGTTTGACATGATCAAAACTTATAAGCTTCTCAAGGGGCTATCATCAATCCTTATACCGGGACGTGGATTCCGTCAATAATTAATATTAATCATATATATAGTATCATCATCCAATTCACAAAGATTATTGATCCATAAATGAATCTCACTTTTAATGAGTCAAAACAACAAACACTACATATATATGTCTATTCATCATTTCAAGATTAAAAGCATAAGTAATCATAATAACCATGGGATTTTAAATTGTTTTATATAGTCAGTATAAAAATAATTAACCCAAACTGGTCCTATTCAATACACACAAAGTGTACTAGCACAATGAGTTAAAACTATACTGTTTCCTGTAGTTAAGATAAACTACTAAAACTTGGGCTACAATCCGACCGATGGGTGTCCAGTTACATCTACGACTGTGAACCATTAAACTTATATTCCACAAGAACCGATGATATGATCTTCTGTGTGTAAGCTATACTCTACACACCAAATCATCTACTATATGGAATAAAAGACACACATGCACAATATTTAAATAAATAATATAATACAAACATTGCCCATAAAGATTCTCATTAAAATAGCAAAACAAATTTTATAACATATTCAAACCAATACGAAAATTATGGCTTTTAATATATCACTCGAACAAAGGATATGTTATGCACGTGCTTCTTGTCGACTTTGTCAGTTTTGACCATTTATCGTTCTACACATCCGATGTAGATCCTTAAGCCCTAAAGTATTTTTTTCGCCACTTGTTTCCATCAAAAGACTTCATTTCAAAAGGCAATAACTCTAGAAATTCGAAATTCAAATTCTGAACGTCTGTGATATGTTAAAAACGCGCTTCTTGTCTACTTTGCCAGTTTTGACCATGTATCGGTCTACACTTCCGTTGTAGATCCTTAAGGTCGTAAGATATTTTTTTCGTGTCTTTTTTCCATCAAAATGCTTCATTTCAAATGACAATAACTCTAGGAATTCAATACTCGAATTCTGAACGTCTATGATGGGTTAAAAACGTGCTTCTTGTCGACTTTGTCAGTTTTGACCATTTATCGCTCTACACTTCCGATGTAGATCCTTAAGGCCGTAAAGTATTTTTTTCGTGGAATTTTTCCATAAAAAGGCTTTATTTTAAATGACAATAACTTTAGGAATTCAAAATTTGAATTCTTAACGTCTATGATGGGTCAAACACGCGCTTGTTATCGACTTTGTCAGTTTTGAACATGTATCGGTCTACACTTCTGTTCTAAATCCTTAAGGCCGTAAGATATTTTTTTTGCAACTTTTTTCCATCAAAAGGCTACATTTCAAATGACAATAACTCTAGGAATTCGAAATTCGAATTCTGAACGTCTATGATGGGTCAAAAACATTCTTCTGGTCGACCTTGTCGATTTTGACCATTTATCGTTCTACACTTCCGTTGTAGATCCTTAAGGTCGTAAGATATTTTTTTCGTGTCTTTTTTCCATCAAAATGCTTCATTTCAAATCAAAATAACTATAGGAATGCAAAATTCGAATTCTGAACGTCTATGATGAGTTAAAACCGTGCTTCTTGTCGACTTTGTCGGTTTTGACCATTTATCGCTCTACACTTCCGATGTAGATCCTTAAGGCCGTAAGATATTTTTTTCGTGTCTTTTTTCCATCAAAATGCTTCATTTCTAATGACAATAACTCTATGAATTCAAAATTCGAATTCTAAACGTCTAGGATATGTTAAACATGTGCTTATTGTCGACTTGTTCAGTTTTGAACATGTATCGGTCTACACTTCCGTTGTAAATCCTTAAGGCCGTAAGATATTTTTTTGCAACTTTTTTCCATCAAAAGGCTTCATTTCAAATGACCATAACACTAGGAATTAGAAATTCGAATTCTGAACGTCTATGATGGGTCAAAAACATTCTTCTTGTCGACTTTGGCGGTTTTGACCATTTATCGCTCTACACTTCCGAAGTAGATCCTTAAGGCCGTGAAGTATTTTTTCGCGACTTTTTTCCGTCAAAAGGCTTCATTTCAAATGAAAATAACTCTAGGAATTCGAAATTCAAGTTCTCAACGTCTAGGATATGTTAAACACCCGCTTCTTGCCAACTTTGTCTGTTTTGACCATGTATTGGTCTACACTTCCGTTGTAGATCCTTAAGGCCGTAAGATATTTTTTTCGTGTCTTTTTTCCATCAAAATGGTTCATTTCAAATGACAATAACTCTTGGAATTCAAAATTCAAATTCTGAACATCTATGATGGGTTAAAAACGTGCTTCTTGTCGACTTTGTCAGTTTTGACCATTTATCGCTCTACACTTCCGACGTAGATCCTTAAGGCCGTAAAGTATTTTTCTCGCGGCATTTTTCCATCAAAAGGCTTCATTTTAAATGACAATAACACTAGGAATTCGTAAATCAAATTCTGAAAGTTTAGGATATGTTAAACACGCGTTTCTTGTCGACTTTATCAGTTTTGACCATGTATCGGTCTACACTTTTGATGTAGATCCTTAAGGCCATAAAGTATTTTTTTCGTCACTTTTTTCCATCAAAAGACTTCATTTCAAATGGCAATAACTGTAGAAATTCGAAATTCAAATTCTGAACATTTAGAATATGTTAAACACCCGTTTCTTGTCGACTTTGTTAGTTTTGACCATGTAATGGCCTACACTTCCGTTGTATATCCTTAAGGCTGTAAGATATTTTTTTCTTTCCTTTTTTCCATCAAAATGCTTCATTTCAAATGACAATTACTCTAGGAATTGAAAATTCGAATTCTGAACGTCTATGATGGGTCAAAAACCTTCTTCTTGTCGACTTTGTCGATTTTGACCATTTATCGCTCTACACTTCCGATGTAGATCCTTAAGGCCGTAAAGTATTTTTTTCGCGAATTTTTTCCATCAAAAGGCTTCATTTCAAATGACAATAACTCTAGGAATTCGAAATTCAAGTTCTGAACCTCCAGGATATGTTAAACACCCGCTTCTTGTCGACTTTGTCAGTTTTGACCATGTATTGGTCTACACTTCCGTTGTAGATCCTTAAGGCCGTAAGATATTTTTTTCGTGCATTTTTTCCATCAAAATGCTTCATTTCAAATGACAATAACTCTAGGAAGTCAAAATTCGAATTCTGAACCTCTATGATGGGTTAAAAATATGCTTCTTGTCGATTTTGTCGGTTTTGACCATTTACCGCTATACACTTCCGATGTAGATCCTTAAGGCCGTAAAGTATTTTTTTCGTGACATTTTTCCATCAAAAGGCTTCACTTTAAATGACAATAACTCTAGGAATTCAAAATTCGAATTCTGAACGCGAAGGATATGTTAAACATGCGCTTGTTGTCGACTTTGTAAGTTTTGAATATGTATCGGTCTACACTTCCGTTATAAATCCTTGAGGCCGTAAAATATTTTTTTTGCAACTTTTTTCCATCAAAAGGCTTCATTTCAAATTACAATAACTCTAGGAATTCGAAATTCGAATTCTGAACATCTATGATGGGTCAAAAACATTCTTCTTGTCGACTTTGTCGGTTTTGACCATTTATCGCTCTACACTTCCGTTGTAGATCCTAAAGGCCGTAAGATATTTTTTCATGTCTTTTTTCCATCAAAATGCTTCATTTTTAATGACAATAACTCTAGGAATTCAAAATTCAAATTCTGAACGTCTATGATGAGTTCAAAAACGTGATTCTTGTCGACTTTGACGGTTTTGACCATTTATCGCTCTACAATTGCGATGTTGATCCTTAAGGCCGTAAGATATTTTTTTCGTGTCTTTTTTCCATCAAAATACTTCATTTCTAATGACAATAACTCTAGGAATTCAAAATTCGAATTCTGAACGTCTAGGATATGTTAAAAATGCGCTTGTTGTCGACTTTGTCAGTTTTGAACATGTATCGGTCTACACTTCCGTTGTAAATCCTTAAGGCCGTAATATATTTTTTTTGCAACTTTTTTCCATCAAAAGGCTTGATTTCAAATGACAATAACTCTAGGAATTCGAAATTCGAATTCTAAACGTCTATGATGGGTCAAAAACATGCTTCTTGTCGACTTTGACAGTTTTGACCATTTATCGTTCTACACTTCCGTTGTAGATCCTTAAGGCCGTAAGATATTTTTTCCGTGTCGTTTTTCCATCAAAATGGTTCATTTCAAATGACAAGAACTCTAGGAATTCAAAATTTGAACTCTGAAC
Source organism: Lonicera japonica (assembly GCA_021464415.1). Taxonomy (NCBI): domain Eukaryota; kingdom Viridiplantae; phylum Streptophyta; class Magnoliopsida; order Dipsacales; family Caprifoliaceae; genus Lonicera; species Lonicera japonica. The sequence goes on from JAKCWG010000556.1 coordinate 177,630, forward strand.
ATCTATGATGGGTTAAAAACGTGCTTCTTGTCGACTTTGTCAGTTTAGACCATTTATCGCTCTACACTTCCGACGTAGATCCTTAAGGCCGGAAAGTATTTTTTTTGCGGCATTTTTCCATCAAAAGGCTTCATTTTAAATGACAATAACTCTAGGAATTCGTAATTCAAATTCTGAACGTCTAGGATATGTTAAACACGCGCTTCATCTCGACTTTATCAATTTTGACCATGTATCGGTCTACACTTCCGTTGTAGATCCATAAGGCCGTAAGATATTTTTTTCGCGACTTTTTTCCATCAAAAGGCTTCATTTCAAATGACAGTAACTCTACGAATTCTAAATTCGAATTTTGAATGTCAAGGATATGTTATGCACACGCTTCTTGTCGAGTTTTTCGGTTTTGACCATTTATCGTTCTGTACTTCCGATGTAGATCCTTAAGGCCGTAAAGTATTTTTTTCGCCACTTTTTTCCATCAAAAGACTTCATTTCAAATGGCAATAACTCTAGAAGTTCGAAATTCAAATTCTGAACGTCTAAGATATGTTAAAAACGCGCTTCTTGTCTACTTTGTCAGTTTCGACCTTGTATCGGTCTACACTTCCATTGTACATCATTAAGGCCGTAAGATATTTTTTTCGTGGCTTTTTTCTATCAAAATGCTTCATTTCAAATGACAATAACTCTAGTAATTCAAAATTCGAATTTTGAACGTCTATGATGGGTTAAAAACGTGCTTCTTGTCGACTTGGTCGGTTTTGACCATTTATCGCTGTACACTTCCGATGTAGATCCTTAAGGCCGTAATGTATTTTTTTCACGACTTTTTTCCATCAAATGCTTGATTTTAAATGACAATAACTCTAGCAATTCCAAATTTGAATTCATAACGTCTATGTTGGGTTAAACACGCACGTCTCGACTTTATCGGTTTATACCATTTATTGGTCTACACTTCCGATTTAGATCCTTAAGGCCGTAAAGTGTTTTTTCCGCAACTTTTTCCCACAAAAAGGCTTCATTTCAACTGACAATAACTCTAGGAATTTGAAATTCGAATTCTAAATGTCAAGGATATGTTATGCACGCGCTCCTTGTCTTCCTTTGTCGGTTTATACCATTTATTGGTCTACACTTCCAATGTAGATCCTTAAGGCCGTAAAGTATTTTTTTCGCGACTTTTTTCCATCAAAAGGCTTCATTTCAAATGGCAATAACTCTAGGAATTCAAAATTCGAATTTTGAACATCTAGGATATGTTAAACACGCGCTTCTTGTTTACTTTGTCAGTTTTGACCATGTATTGGTCTACACTTCCGTTGTAGATCAATAAGGCCATAAAAAAAAATTTTTTCGTGTCTTTTTTTCATCAAAATGCTTCATTTCAAATGACAATAACTCTAGGAAGTCAAAATTCGAATTCTGAACCTCTATGATGGGTTAAAAATATGCTTCTTGTCGATTTTGTCGGTTTTGACCATTTACCGCTCTACACTTCTGATGTAGATCCTTAAGGCCGTAAAGTATTTTTTTCGCGACTTTTTTCCATCAAAAGGCTTCATTTCAAATGGCAATAACTCTAGGAATTCAAAATTCGAATTCTGAACATCTAGGATATGTTAAACACGCGCTTCTTGTTTACTTTGTCAGTTTTGACCATGTATTGGTCTACACTTCCGTTGTAGATCAATAAGGCCATAAAAAAAAATTTCCGTGTCTTTTTTTCATCAAAATGCTTCATTTCAAATGACAATAACTCTAGGAATTCAAAATTCGAATTCTGAACTTCTAGAATATGTTAAACACGCGCTTCTTGTCGACTTTGTAAGTTTTGAACATGTATCGGTCTACATTTCCGTTGTAAATCCTTAATCCCGTAAGAAACTTTATTTGCAACTTTTTTCCAGCAAAAGGCTTCATTTCAAATAAAAATAACTCTAGGAAATCGAAATTCGAATTCTGAACGTCTAGGATATGTTAAGCACGCCCTTCTTGTCAACTTTTTTGGTTTATACCATTTATTGGTCTACACTTCCGATGTAGATCCTCAAGGCCGTAATGTATTTTGTTCGCGACTTTCTTCCATCAAAAGGCTTCATTTCAAATGGAAATAACTCTAGGAATTCGAAATTCAAATTCTGAAGGTCTAGGATATGTTAAACACACGCTTCTTGTCGACTTTGTCGGTTTTCACCATTTATCGGTCTACACTTCCGAAGTAGATCCTTAAGGCTGTAAGATATTTTTTTCGCGACTTTTTCCATCTAAAGGCTTCATTTCAAATGACAATAACACTAGGAATTCGAAATTCGAATTATGAACGTTTAGGATATGTTAAACACGCGCTTCTTGTCGACTTTGTCAGTTTTGACCATATATCGGTCTACACTTCCGTTCCAGATCCTTAAGGCCGTCAGAAATTTTTTTTGTGTCTTTTTTCCATCAAAATGCTTCATTTCAAATGACAATAACTCTAGTAATTCAAAATAACAATTCTGAACGTCTATGATGGTTTAAAAACGTGCTTCTTGTCGACTTTGTCGTGTTTGACCATTTATCGCTCTACACTTCCGATGTACATCCTTAAGGCCGTAAAGTATTTTTTTCGCTACTTTTTTCCATCAAAATGCTTCATTTCAAATAGCATTAACTCTAGGAATTCGAAATTCAAATTATGAATGTCTAGGATATGTTAAACACCGCTTCTTGTCGACTTTGTCAGTTTTGACCATGTATTGGTCTACACTTCCGTTGTAGATCATTAAGGCTGTAAGATATTTTTTTCGTATCTTTTTTTCATCAAAATGCTTCATTTCAAATTACAATAACTCTAGGAATTCAAAATTCGGATTCTGAACGTCTAGGATATGTTAAACATGCGCTTCTTGTCGACTTTGTCAGTTTTGAACATGTATCGATCTACATTTCCGTTGTAAATCCTTAATCCCTTAAGAAAATTTTTTTGCAACTTTTTTCCATCAAAAGGCTTCATTTCAAATGACAATAACTTTAGGAAATCGAAATTCGAATTCTGAACGTCTAGGATATGTTAAGCGCGCCCTTCTTGTCAACTCTTTCGGTTTATAGCATTTATTGGTCTACATTTCCGATGTAGATCCTCAAGGCCATAAAGTATTTTGTTCGTGACTTTATTCCATCAAAAGGTTTCATTTCAAATGGCAATAACACTAGGAATTCGAAATTCAAATTCTGAACGTCTAGGATATGTTAAACACGCGCTTCTTGTCGACTTTGTCGGTTTTCACCATTTATCGGTCTACACTTCCGTTGTAGATCCTTAAGGCTGTAAGATATTTTTTTCTCAACTTTTTTCCATCTAAAGGATTCATTTCAAATGGTAATAACTCTAGGAATTCGAAATTCGAATTTTGAACATCTACGATATGTTAAACACGCGCATCTTGTCGAGTTTGTCAGTTTTGACCATGTATCGGTCTACACTTCCGTCGTTGATCCCTAAGGCCATAAGATATTTCCTTAAAAAATGCTTCATTTCAAATGACAATAACTTTAGGAGATCAAAATACGAATTCTGAACGTCTATGATGGGTTAAAAACGTGATTCTTGTCGACTTTGTCGGTTTTGACCATGCATTGATCTACCCTTAAGGCAGTAAAGTATTTTTTTCGCGACTTTTTTCCATCAAAATGCTTCATGTCAAATGGCATTAACTCTAGGAATTTGAAATTCAAATTATGATCGTCTAAGATATGTTAAACACGCGCTTCTTGTCGACTTTTTCAGTTTTGACCATGCATTGGTCTACCCTTCCGTTGTAGATCATTAAGGCCGTAAGATATTTTTTTCGTGTCATTTTTTCATCAAAATGCTTCATTTCAAATGACAATAACTCTAGGAATTGAAAATTCGAATTATGAACGTCTAAGATATATTAAAAACGCGATTCTTGTCGACTTTGTCAGTTTTGAACATGTATCGGTCTACATTCCGTTGTAAATCCTTAATGCCGTAAGATATTTTTTTCGAGCCTTTTTTCCATCAAAAGGCTTCATTTCAAATGACAATAACTCTAGGAAATCGAAATTCGAATTCTGAATGTCTAGGATATGTTAAGCACGCACTTCTTGTCGACTTTGTCGGTTTATACCATTTATTGGTCTACACTTCCGATGTAGATCCTTAAGGCCGTAATGTATTTTTTTCGCGACTTTCTTCAATCAAAATGTTTCATTTCAAATGGCAATAACTCTAGCAATTCGAAATTCAATTTCTGAACGTCTAGAATATTTAAACACTCGCTTCTTGACGACTTTCTCGGTTTTGACCATTGATTGGTCTACACTTCCGTTGTAGATCCCTAAGGCTGTAAAACGTTTTTTTCGCGACTTTTTTCCATCTAAAGGCTTCATTTCAAATGACAATAACTCTAGGAATTCGAAATTCAAATTATGAACTTCTAGGATATGTTAAACACGCGCTTCTTGTCTACTTTGTCAGTTTTGACCACGTATTGGTCTAAACTTCCGTTGTAGATAATTAAGGCCAAAAGATAATTTTTTTGTGTCTTTTTTTCATCAAAATGATTAATTTCCAATGACAATAACTCTACGAATTCAAAATTCGAATTCTGAACGTCTAGGATATGTTAAACACGCGCTTCTTGTCGACTTTGTCGGTTTTGAACATGTATCGGTCTACACTTCCGTTGTAAATCCTTAATGCCGTAAGATATTTTTTTCCCGACTTTCTTCCATCAAAAGGCTTCATTTCAAATGACAATAACTCTAGGAAATCGGAATTCGAATTCTGAACGTTTACGATATGTTAAGCACGCCCTTCTTGTCAACCTTGTCGGTTTATACCATTTATTGGTCTACATTTCCGATGTAGATCCTTAAGGCCGTAATGTATTTTGTTCGCGATTTTCTTCCATCAAAAGGCTTCATTTCAAATGGCAATAACTCTAGGAATTCGAAATTCAAATTCTGAACGTCTAAGATATGTTAAACACTCGCAGCTTGTCGACTTCGTCGGTTTCGACCATTTATCGGTCTGCACTTCCATTGTAGATCCTTAAGGCTGTAAGATATTTTTTTCGCGACTTTTTCCATCTAAAGGCTTCATTTCAAATGACAATAACTCTAGGAATTCGAAATTCAAATTGTGAACGTCTAGGATATGTTAAACACGCGCTTCTTGTCGACTTTGTTAGTTTTGACCATATATCGGTCTACAATTCCGTTCCAGATCCTTAAGGTCGTCAAAATGATTTTTTTTCGTGTTAGTTTTTTTCGTGTCTTTTTTCTATCAAAATGATTCATTTCAAATGACACTAACTCTAGGAATTCAAAATAAGAATTCCGAACGTCTGTGATGGGTTAAAAACGTGCTTCTTGTCGGCTTTGACCATTTATCTCTCTACACTTCCAATGTTGATCCTTAAGGCCGTAAAGTAGTTTTTTGGCGACTTTTTTCCATCAAAATGCTTCATTTCAAATGGCATTAACTCTAGGAATTCAAAATTCCGAATTATGAACGTCTAAGATATGTTAAACACGCGCTTCCTGTCGACTTTGTCAGTTTTGACCATGTATTGGTCGACATTTCCGTTGTAGATCTTTAAGGCCGTAAGATATTTTTTTCCTGTCTTTTTTTCATCAAAATGCTTCATTTCAAATGACAATAACTCTAGGAATTCAAAATTCGAATTCTGAACGTGTAGGATATGTTAAACAAGCGCTTCTTGTCGACTTTGTCAGTTTTGAACATGTATCGGTCTACACTTCCGTTGTAAATCCTTCATGCCATAAGATATTTTTTGCGACTTTGTTCCATTTAAGGCTTCATTTCAAATGAGAATAACTCTAGGAAATCGGAATTCGAATTCTGAACGTTTAGGATATGTTAAGCACGCCCTTCTTGTCGACTTTGTCGGTTTATACCATTTATTGGTCTACACTTCCGATGTAGATCCTTAAGGGCGTAATGTGTTTTGTTTGCGACTTTTTTCCATCAAAAGGCTTCATTACAAATGGCAATAACTCTAGGAATTTGAAATTCAAATTTTGAATGTCTAAGTTATGTTAAACACGCGCTGCTTGTTGACTTTGTCGGTTTTGACCATTTATCGGTCTACACTTCCGTTGTAGATCCTTATGGCTGTAAGTTATTTTTTTTGCGACTTTTTTCCATCTAAAGGATTCATTTCAAATGACAATAACTCTAGGAATTCGAAATTCAAATTATGAACATCTAGGATATATTAAACACGCACTTCTTGTCGACTTTGTCAGTTTTGACCATGTATTGGGCTACACTTCTGTTGTAGATCATTAAGGCCTTAAGATATTTTTTTCGTGTCTTTTTTTCATAAAAATGCTTCATTTCAAATGACAATAACTCTAGGATTTCAAAATTCGAATTCTGAACGTCTATGATATGTTAAACAGGCGCTTCTTGTCGACTTTGTCAGTTTTGAACATGTATCGGTCAACACTTCCGTTATAAATCCCTCAATGCCGTAAGATATTTTTTTTCGTGACTTTCTTCAATCAAAAGGCTTCATTTCAAATGACCATAACTCTAGGAAATCGAAATTCAAATTCTGAATGTTTATTATATGTTAAGGACGCCCTTCTTGTCGACTTTGTCGGTTTATACCATTTATTGTTCTACACTTCCGATGTAGATCCTTAAGGCTGTAATGTATTTTGTTCGCGACTTTCTTCCATTAAAAGGCTTTATTTCAAATGGCAATAACTCTAGGAATTCGAAATTCAAATTCTGAATGTCTATAATATGTTAAACCCGCGCTGCTTGTCAACTTTGTCGGTTTTGACCATTTATCGGTCTACACTTCCGTTGTAGATCCTTAAGGCTGTAAGATATTTTTTTCGCGACTTTTTTCAATCTAAAGGCTTCATTTCAAATGACAATAACTCTACGAATTCGAAATTCAAATTCTGAACGTCTAGGATATGTTAAACATGCGCTTCCTGTCGACTTTGTTAGTTTTGACCATATATCAGTCTACACTTCCGTTCCAGATCCTTAAGGCCGTCAGAAATTTTTTTCGTGTCTTTTTTCCATCAAAATGCATCATTTCAAATGACAATAACTCTAGGAATTCAAAATACGAATTCCGAACGTCTATGATGGGTTAAAAACGTGCTTCTTCTCGACTTTGTCGGTTTTCACCATTTATCGCTCTACACTTCCGATGTAGATCCTTAAGGCCGTAATGTATTTTTTTCGCGACTTTTTTCAATCAAAATGCTTCATTTCAAATGGCATTAACTCTAGGATTTCGAAATTCCAATTATGAACGTCTAGGAAATCTTAAACACGCGCTTCTTGTCGACTTTGTCAGTTTTGACCATGTATTGGTCTACACTTCCGTTGTAGATCATTAAGGCCATAAGATATTTTTTTCGTGTCTTTTTTTCATAAAAATGCTTCATTTGAAATGACAATATCTCTAGGAATTCAAAATTCGAATTCTAAACGTCTAGGGTATGTTAAACACGCACTTCTTGTCGACTTTGTCAGTTTTGAACATGTATCGGTCTACACTTCCGTTGTAAATCCTTAATGCCATAAGATATTTTTTTCGCGACTTTTTTCCATCAAAAGGCTTAATTTCAAATGACAATAACTCTAGGAAATCGAAATTCGAATTCTGACCGTCTAGGATATGTTAAGCACGCCCTTCTTGTGGACTTTGTCGGTTTATACCATTTATTGGTCTACACTTCCGATGTAGATCCTTAAGGCCGTAATGTATTTTGTTCACGACTTTCTTCCATCAAAAGGCTTCTTTTCAAATGGCAATAACTCTAGGAATTCGAATTCTGAACGTCTACGTTATCTTAAACACACGCCTCTTGTCGACTTTGTCGATTTTGATCATTTATCGGTCTACAGTTCCGTTGTAGATCCTTCAGGCAGTAAAATATTTTTTTTGCGACTTTTTTCCATCTAAAGGTTTCATTTCAAATGACAATAACTCTAAGAATTCGAAATTCAAATTGTGAACGTCTAGGATATGTTAAACACGCGCTTCTTGTCGACTTTGTCAGTTTTGACCATATATCAGTCTACACTTCCGTTCCTAATCCTTAAGGCCATCAGTAATTTTATTCGTGTCTTTTTTCCATCAAAATGCTTCATTTCAAATGACAATAACCCTAGGAATTCAAAATACGAATTCTGAACGACTATGATGGGTTAAAAACGTGCTTCTTGTCGACTTTGTCAGTTTTGACCATTTATCGCTTTACACTTCCGATGTAGATCCTTAAGGCCGTAAAGTATTTTTTTCGCGACTTTTTTCCATCAAAATGCTTCATTTCAAATGGCTTTAACTCCAGGAATTCGAAATTCAAATAATGAACGTCAAGGATTTGTTAAACACGCGCTTCTTGTCGACTTTGTCAGTTTTGACCATGTATTTGTCTACACTTCCGTTGTAGATCATTAAGGCCGTAAAGTATTTTATTTTTGCCACTTTTTTCCATCAAAAGGCTTCATTTCAAATGGCAATAACTCTAGGAATTCGAAATTCGAATTCTGAACGTCTAGGATATGTTAAACACGCGCTTCTTGTCGACTTTGTCGGTTTATACCATTTATTGGTCAACACTTCCGATGTAGATCCTTAAGGCCGTAAAGTATTTTTTTTTTTGACTTTTTTCCATCGAAAGGATTCATTTCAAATGGCATTAATTCTAGGAATTCGAAATTACAATTCTGAACGTCTAGGATATGTTAAACACGCGTTTTTTGTCGACTTTGTCAGTTTTGACCATGTATCGGTCTAGACTTCCGTTGTAGATTCTTTTGGCCGTAAGATATTTTTTTCGTGCCTTTTTTCCATCAAAATGCTTCATTTCAAATGACAATAACTATAGGAATTCAAAATTTGAATTTTGAATGTCTAGGATTTGTTAAACACGCGATTCTTGTCGACTTTGTCAGTTTTAAACATGTATCGGTCTACACTTCCGTTGTAAATCCTTAAGGCCGTAAGATATTTTTTTCACGACTTTTTTGCATCAAAAGGATTCATTTCAAATGACAATAACTCTAGGAATTCGAAATTCGAATTCTGAACGTCTGGGTTATGTTAAGCACGCGCTTCTTGTTAACTTTGTCGGTTTATACCATTTATTGGTCTGCACTTCCGATGTAGATCCTTAAGGCCGTAGAGTATTTTTTTCGCGACTTTTTTCCATCAGAAGGCTTCATTTCAAATGGCAATAACTTTAGGAATTCTAAATTCAAATTCTAAACGTCTAGGATATGTTAAACACGCGCTTCTTGTCGACTTTGTCAGTTTTGACCATGTATCGGTCTACACTTCCGTTGTAGATTCTTAAGGTCGTAAGATAATTTTTCGTGTCTTTTTTCTTTCAAAATGCTTCATTTCAAATGACAATAACTCTTGGAATTCAAAATTCGAATTTGAACGTCTATGATGGGTTAAAAACGTGCTTCTTGTTGACTTTGTCGATTTTGACCATTTATCGCTCTACACTTCCGATGTAGATCCTTAAGGCCGTAAAGTATTTTTTTCGCAACTTTTTTCCTTCAAAAGGCTTCATTTCAAATGGCAATAACTCTGGGAATTCGAAATTCAAATTCTGAACGTCTAGGATATGTTAAACACGCTCTTCTTGTCGACTTTGTTGGTTTTGACCATTGATCGGTCTACACTTCCATTGTAGATCCTTAAGGCTGTAAGATATTTTTTTCGGGACTTTTTTCTATCAAAAAGGCTTCATTTCAAATGATAATGACTCTAGGAAATTCCAAATTCGAATTCTGAATGTCTAGGATATGTTAAACACGCGTTTCTTGTCGACTTTGTCGGTTTTGACCATTTATCGATCTACACTTCCGTTGTAGTGACCACACTCCACTGAATTAGGCCGGGTTTATTTCCTTGAAGAGAGCCATTCCATAAAAATTTCTAATCTTTTTAGTAATTTCTTCAATAATATTTTTGGGCAAAAGGAAAGTCGACATGCTATAAGATGGGAGAGCTTGTAACCTTGAGTTAATAAGCACAGCTCTACCTGCTTGAGAAAGGTATTTAGTATACCATACTTTAAGCTTTGCATCAATTTTTTGAACAAGATCTTGGAAAAGACTTGTAGTGACTCTACCATTAACAAGAGGTAGGCTAAGTATTTTTCTTGATTCTTAAATCTCTTAATATTTAGGATAGATTTAGCCATTCTTTTATTATATTTAGAAGTTGAGGGCCCAAAATATAGCCCAGATTTGGCGTTATTGAGATTTTGTCCAGAATTCTTACAAAATCATTAATTGTTTGTGTAATATGAGATACCGAGTCTTTATTTGCACCAGAGAAGATGATACAATCATCAACAAACGCCAAAGCTGGGATCATAGGGCCTGATCTAGATGCTCTAAGAGGAATAATTTATTTTCTGATGGCTTTCATTTCTAAGTTTCTTAAAAGTGTGGCCATAATGAAAAGGTAAAGGGACAGTGGATCCCCTTGTCTCTGGAAGGAAAAATGGTAGAAGTGTGTTTACCATTAATGTTAATCTTATATGTTATAGAAGTAACACAAGCCATTATTAAATATATCCAGTGAGTAGGAAAATCATGTTCCTTAAGAATCCATCTAATTAATGGCCACTCTAATTGGTCGTATGCCTTAGACAAGTCAATTTTAAGTCCTAATACTCCATTTTTATTTTTAGACTTTCTCATAGTATGCATAATTTCATGAGCTAAAAGGATTTTATCTCGGATGTGCCTTTTTGGGACAAAAGCATTTTGATACAAAGATATGATTTTGTCCAAAAAAGGCCTCATTCTACTAACCATCATGACGTGAACCCGGATCGTCTTTCCTAACCAGGCTAATAGATCCTCAACCCTTGAACTACGAACGTAGCAAGAACTTTAGAATATGTCAAAAAAATGGAAGGCGGAAACCTCAACCCAACGCTTAAAGAAGCGCGAACCTCGGTATGATCGAATGACGCCACAATCTAGTGTGGTTGCTAGATTAATAAGTCAAGAACAATTGAATTAATCAATTCAACATGTTCTTAGAGAACACAAAGAAAACTCTCAATTTAATTAATCATCAAAACTCTTCATTAATTAAAACAATAATGTGCCTCCTTTAAATAGGAGTAAACAAAGCCTTAATCCTAATTCAAAAAGGAAACTATTTCCTACTTAGAAAAGGGAAATAATAACACCTAGAATATTCCTAATGCAACAAGGAAACTAATAAACACTCTAAAATAAGCCTAAAATAATTCTAAAATAATAATAACTCTAGGAAATAATTATCTATAATTCTTGGGCTTTAAGAAATATAAAATAAATAATTAAATTCTTCAGCTAGCCGGTCGTGAGAACATCAAGAACATAGGGCTAATATCTTGGCTAGGCTGGATCACATCATTCCCCTCTTCTTCAAGAAGATTCGTCCTCGAATCTGGCCTACCCATTCCTCGATTCAGCCAGTCTTGAACAACGTCGGCATTCGTACACGGCTTTGGAACTTGAAATCTCCCATGCCAATTGAATAAGTATTTTGAATACTTCCCATTCTTCCGTCGAAACTTAACATGAGATAATTTTGTTCTTCCTTCCCATGAAAACAAATATTTTAAATATCTTCGACGCTTGATTCTCCTTACAAAGCAAAACTTCTCGAATTTCAAGCCATATTGCAATGCGATCCTCCACAACTTGTTGAAGAAATCTAATAACATAAAGTTTGGATGGACATCAAAGCGATCCACTCCAATGAAATCAATATGCTCAACATTGTCAATCTTCAACTCAGCTCGAACATCACTTTCTTCCTCAGTAGAAATATTATCCAAATCAGCAACATTAGTTGAAGTCTCTTGCTCATTGACTCGCCCCTCAATTAAAATCAATTGGCTTTCATCGATGTAATTCTCTTCAACTTGCACTATAATTTCTTCATCTTCTATTTCTTGCAAACCTGGAACTAGACTTTCAACCCACAACTCGCATTCTTCAGCCGTCACTTCAATTTCCTCGATATCATCGATTTCCGGCTTGTTCTCTGATAGTGGCGTAGATATGGTTGGCTTTTCCTCCTCTTTACAATGATTTGATTCGCAAGATGTATTCGGACTTTAACTTGGCTCTAGGCTTCCCCTCTTCTTAGCTTGCTCATAGGTTTTGGCAAACATCTCATCAAACCTACGAATAAATTCATCATCAAACAAAGAAACCCTCTTCTTGCTACTACCCATATTCTTGTCTCGAACCCGACTTTCTCTAACCTCACCACCATGTCTTCTATTAGTAACACCCGAATCCCACTCATCTTCGAATTTAACTTTACGAGGCCGACTTTTCAATTTTTCTTTAGGAGCTTTATTCAACCGCATGCGCCGTTCAATCTCTAATTGAGTTAATCGCGCACTATCGCGTTTGATCACCTCTTGAAGCCACCTTTCTCCATGTTCAAAGTTTAGACAAGACATACTTTCTGCAAAATAAAGATTAGTGCAATAAAGATAATCCTCACCACACTCCCTTTCGTGTTTCGCTCAAAGATGTCACTCTAATTTTTTTTCCTCTCGTGTTTGTCACTCAAGTAATGATATACTCACAATTTTTTATTTTTTTTTCTCTTTGGAACTCCAAAACACATTGAATAATATGAATATCACAAGTCCTCAACCACCAATCGCATACCCAATCAATTAGATTTAGACACGTTCAACAATGTAATACCAAGGACTAAAGAAACCAAATTCTAGCAATATTAATGAGCCAAACGAATTTCTAGAATTGCTAGAATATGCAAGCAAAATTTTAAAAAACAAACAAGTAACAAGTCCTAGTTGATAACGCGATTCAAGTGTCCTATGAGATCTAGAATTCCCAACACAATCAAATTTAAGAACGTATCTTCGATTAGAATCCCCAAATAAGGATGCATCAATGATCAATAATAGAGTACGTAAAAGTTCAAAGGAATCAAACATAAAGAAACTAGGGTTCTCGTTTCAACGATTCAACTTTCGTGTATTTTAATTCTAAACAACTCACCCTAAACAAAATAATCAAAAAAAATTTCCAAGCAATTTCGAAATTCTGTTTTTTTTCATAAATCACTGTTCACCGATTACTGTTCATGGCACTATTCAATTCGATTTTTTTTCCTCAAAATCTATAAACCCTAACAAAGATTTTTGTAATAAGATTCACAAGAAAGAAGACCTAGGGTTTCAAAAATCTACTACAAAATTGAAATAACAATAAACTAAAGATAGAAAAACCTGGATAGAAAAGTTTCCTCTGATACCAATGACGCGAACCCGGATCGTCTTTCTTAGCCAGGCTAATGGATCCTCAACCCTTGAACTACGAACGTAGCAAGAACTTTGGAATACGTCGAAAAATAGAAGGCGAAAACCTCAACCCAACGCTTAAAGAAGTGCGAACCTCGGTATGATCAAATGACACCACAATCTAGTGTGGTTACTAGATTGACAAGTCAAGAACAATTGAATTAATCAATTCAACATGTTCAACATGTTCTCAGAGAACACAAAGAGAAAACTCTCAATTTAATTAATCATCAAAACTCTTCATTAATTAAAACAATAATGTCCCTCCTTTAAATAGGAGTAAACAAAGCCTTAATCCTAATTCAAAAAGGAAACTATTTCCTACTTAGAAAAGGGAAATAATAACACCTAGAATATTCCTAATGCAACAAGGAAACTAATAAACACTCAAAAATAAGCCCAAAATAATTCTAAAATAATAATAACTCTAGGAAATAATTATCTATAATCCTTGGGCTTTAAGAAATATAAAATAAATAATTAAATTCTTCAGCCAGCTGGTCGTGAGAACATGCAAGAACATAGGGCTAATATCTTGGCTAGGCTGGATCACATCACATCAGCCCACGAATAATTTTATACAGTACATTGCATAAACTAATAGGTCTGAAATGGCAGGTTTGAGTAGGATTTTCCTTCTTAGGAATAAGCATTATATGTGTTTCGTTAATTTTCTTAGGTATATTCCTAGTGATGAAGAAGGATTTTATAATATTAGTAACCATGGGCCCAATGAGATACCAATATTTTATGAAGAAATAAGTTGTAAGCCCATCAGGCCCAAGGCTTTTATGAGGATGCAAGTTCTTAACAACTTGAAAAATTTCTTCCTCAGATACATTTTTTATAAGATTTTATTTCTCCTCTTCTGTAATTTTATTGGCAAAGGATTGAATGTTAATATCATGATTATCAGGAATAGAAGAGGAGTAAAGATCCTGAAAAGTATCATATAATATTTTCATTATTTCAGGTTGCGATGATGTCCATCCAGCCTGAAGAATGAAAATTCTATATTATTTAATCTTCTACGATGATTAGCACGTTCATGGAAAAAATTTGTATTAGCATCACCAAACTTATTCCAATTAAGTCTGGCTTTCTGTTGCCAATATAAAGGTTCTTTCTTCATAGTCTGGCTTTCTTTTTCCAGCAGATCCATAAAAATGTTATTATCTAAGATAAGTCTTACTGCATGGAGTTGTTCTTTAATGTTTTTATGGCAAAATCATAATTGCCATACACTATTTTTTTCCATTGTCTAGATTTAATGTCCACTGCTTTTGAAAAATTCAAAAAGCTGTCCACATGAGAAAGATTTAATTGACTATTATGGATCCAATTGCTTATAATAAGATTATTATAAGAATCATTGAAACTCCATACATAGTCATAAATAAACCTTTTCCTATGATTAGGAAAATAATTATCTGTATCCAGTAAAATAGGGCTATGATCCGATGATGAATAAGTAATATGTCTAACTCATATCCGTGACTATGAGTTAGACATATTCATCACCAGTAATAAGCCAAGGTCCCGAAATATTATCATGAGTATCTTTTAAAAGCTGTCGTACCTGACTCTGAAGCCTTGGCTGTGGGTAGTTATACACAGCTATGAGGTTAAAAGCCTGCTCTGCTGGATTATAATCCACCAGACATGGATCATTCTTGGTGTGAGAAGAAAAGTGGTTGTAGTGATAGTGGGGACTGTCCAAAACACCCAAATTCCTCTAGCTTAACCAATGGTGGGAGCTATGATCTTGCCAATGAAAGGAAGACGCTTTATAATCTCAACTGCTGGTTCTGACCTTGAACGCGTATTTATAATGACCATCTTGTGAGGTTTGTATGTATTGATAAGATTTAAAACCTCATGCATGAAATCTGGTCTATTCGCTCCTCTAGCTGTTATCAATCTCATGTCGTTGTTGTTTTTGTAAACCCTCTCTAAGCTCCTGCACATTAGCTCGAACCTCTTCAGGTTCACATAATCTTTTTGCTGATGTGGCATCGGAGTCTTCAGGTATGGTTCTTTTGGAACTAACCTACACTAGAAGGAAAACTGACGCGATCCCGGATCGTCTTTCCTAGCCAGGCTTAATGGATGCTCAACCCTTGAACTACAAACGTAGCAAGAACCTTGGAATACGTCGAAAAGATGAAAGGCGAAAACCTCAACCCAACGCTTAAAGAAGCGCGAACCTCGGTATAATGAATGACGTCACAATCTAGTGTGGTTGCTAGATTGATAAGTCAAGAACAATTGAATTAATTCAATTCAACATGTTCAACATGGTCTTAGAGAACACATAGAGAAAACTCTCAATTTTATTAATCATCAAATTCTTCTTAATAAAACAATAATGTGCCTCCTTTAAATAGGAGTAAACAAAGCCTTAATCCTAATTCAAAAAGGAAACTATTTCCTACTTAGAAAAGGAAAATAATAACATCTAGAATAATCCTAACGCAACAAGGAAACTAATAAATACTCTAAAATAATAAGACAACTTATTCAAAAAGGAAACTAGTAATCTAATTCCTAATTGAATAATAAAATAAGACAACTAAAATAAACTCCTAAATAATTAAGGAAATAATATAGGAATCTTGAAATTCTATGGAATTTCTTTTGAATTTCCATGCTCTATCCTTGTAATTCATCATGTGTGGATCATCATTTGGAATGCCATGAATCATCATGGTTGAATAGAAACTGGAGCTAGACCGGATCATATCATACCCCTCTTCTTCAAGAAGATTCGTCCTCGAATCTTTGCTAAGCATTGTTTGATTCAACCCGCAACTTCCAATTTGCTGCTTGGCCTTCTTTGACAAACGGAATTCATCGAACTTGAGGCCATGCTTCAACTCGATCATTTTTAGTTCATTGGAGAAACTTCCCGGCAGACAATTCGGATGGGAATCATACTTGTTCACTCCAATAAAATCAGCATGCTCCACTTCATCAACTTTCAAAATACTTTCCTTTTGTAACTTCATTTGATCTTCATGAGCTTGCACTTGTGGTTCTTCAATTTGCAGTATAACTTCTTCATCTTCTTATTCTCGCAAACTTGGAACTACTCCTTCAACCCACAACATGCCTCCTTCAGCCGTCACTTCAATTTCCTCAATCTCATCAGTTTTCGGCTTATTCTCCAATGGCGGATTAGCTATAGATCGTTTCTCTTCTTCTTTCAATTGATTTGGTTCTCCAAAAGATTTATTCGGACTTTGACTTGGCTCTAGGCTTCCCCTCTTTTTAGACTGCTTATAGGCTTCAGCAAACATCTCCTCAAACCTACGAATAAATTCATCTGCAAACAAAGAAACTTCTTGCTACTACCCACATTCTTGTCTCGAACCCGACTTTCTCCAACCTCATCACGATGTCTTCTATTAGTAACAATCAAATCCCATTCATCTTCAAATTTAACTTTACGAGGCTGATTTTACAATTTCTCATTAAGAACCTTATTCAACCGCATGCGCCGTTCAATCTCTAATTGTGTTAATCGCTCACTATCGCGTTTAATCTCCTCTTGAAACCACCTTTCTCCATATTCAAAGTTTAGACAAGACATACTTGCTGCAAAACAAAGATTAGTGCAATAAAGATAATTCTCACCACACTCCCTTTCGTGTTTCACTCAAAAATATGTCACTCTAATTTTACCGCTCGTATTTGCCACTCAAGTAATGATATACTCACAATTTTCTCTTTGGAACCCCAAAACAAGTTGAATAATATGAATATCACAAGTCCTCAACAACGAATCGCAAACCCAACAATTAGATTTAGACGCGTTCAATAATGTAATACCAAGGACTCAAGAAACCAAATTCTAGCAATATTAATGAGCCAAACGAATTTCTAGAATTGCTAGAATAAATGAAAGTAGATTTCCAAAGGATAAGCACCAATCAAATCCCTAATAAACGCAAATCAAATAGCCTATGACTTTCTAGATTTTCCAAACCAAACAAAATTTATATGGACCAAAAGCACAAGATTAAAACCCAACAAGAAGTATTAATGAATAGTTTAGGGTTTTTGAAATATTTAAACATCTACAATTAAAACTTTAATGCAAAAATATTCACAAACAAACCCTAACAATAAACAAAATTTGATTCTAAGGGTTCTTCCAACAAACAAAATTTTCAATAAATTTTTTTTTACTATTCACGCATCACTATTCGCAGCATTTTTTTTCAGTGCATGTGCTATTGTAAAACAGTAATAACTTTTGATCTAACCGTTGGATCGGGCTAATTTTCGGATATGTTGTTTGGAACACAATTTTACTATAATTAGGAGAAAAATCAGGACGATCCGAGGTCGTTTTGATAGCGAAAACCATTAATTTCGACAGCCCAGCGGGATTTTGATAAAAAAAATCTGATTTGCAATTTTTTTTGATGAACCCTAAATCAAAGATATGTAATCAAAAAATCACAAGAACCAAGATTAGGGATTTGGAATTGAAAACACAAGAATTAAAAGATAGAAAACCTGGATAGAAAAGTTTGCTCTGATACCAATGACGCAATCCCCTTCAAAGCTCCTCCATGCTTCAGCTTTGCTCATCATCTCTTGGACCATGGTCATAAGTGCCTCCTTGATCTTCTTGTCTCTACCTCGAGTGATTGGGCCACTTGGAACCCGGATGGGATCTGCACAGCCTTCACTCCATGATCTAGCTCCAGTGCTATCCTTGGGCTCATCATTCCCCTCCTCTTGAAAATGAATTGTCCTCAATTCGTGTAACACCCGGTTTCTTTATCGCTTGCAAATCACGACTCATATCGCGTATAAGACTGAATTTGGCTCCGGGTAGCCAAATTGGGTTCTAGAAAGTTTGGAATGATTTGGAAGCCTCAAACAAGTCATATTAATATATATAAGTGTGTTACAATGACCATAAGTTGTTTCGGGTGGCTCGGACGAAAATCGGCTCGAAAATCACAAGTTTCAATCCTATGCGATTAATGATTTTTACCCAACTTTGGAAGACCATAACTTCTTCATCCGAACTCCAAATAAGTCCTCATTTTTGGCCACGTCTTCATTTTAATTCCCTCTACAACTTTCATGTTTTGGCCGAGAGCCAATTCGAACTCCTTGATGCCCAAAAGTGCGTGCGAAGTCGAGCTGTTGACCAAAAAACTGAATGAGACAGAAATTACCTCATGTAGTCGACTACATGAACAGTGGGGAGTCGACTACATCGCGCTGGACAGGTTTTTTATATATTTCTTCTTCTCCTTTCATCCTCATTTGACCCTACCATTGGAGAGCCTTAGAGAGAGAGAGAGGTGAGGACTGATTTGAGGGGATATTGAGAGATTACTTTATGCGTATTATTCCCCACCAAACTAACATCATCACCATCATCTCCATCATCATCTTCATCTCCTTCTTCATCCAAATCCTCCATGGCTAGGGTTTTGGAAGCTCAAATTGGGGATTCTCGCATCTACGCGGTTTCGGCTCGATTCATCCGCAATACTTCGAGGGATTGACCCTCTTAAGGTGGGAACAATAGTATTTTAACAATTTTTCTTACGATTACAACTTATCCATCTTAAATCAATCCAAACCTAGGGTTTTTACTCAAAGTTGCATATGCATGGGGTTTGGGTCAATTTCTTTGGATAACTTTGATAGATTTGCATCATATATGACATCAATAACGATTTTATACAAGAAGCCCCAATTATAAATGATTTATAAGAAAGTTTGGTATATGACCTTCAAGTACGTATACGATTATATACGCTAGACTTTGATACACTTATGTATGATGTCATATATGGGATTTAAACTATATTTTGGACAAAGTTACATATATTTGTGGTATTGTTGTTGTGTTTAAGTTATAAACTACTTTTATAAGTATGCTGGTCAAATATATAAATATGTTTTGAATAAATGAAGTCTTTGAATCATAATGGGAGGCTAATTGGGAACTCATATACATTGTTTGAATGTGTTAGACTTGGCTTGGGGCCAAATTGATGAAAACATATGAAACCTCCCAAACTGATGATTTTCTGGTTTCTCTTACCAACTGATGGACTTGGCGGTTCTCGTTTAATCTTAACAACAATACCACTATGGATTTTAAGGTGTTTTGGCTTGCCCACTTTATATATATTACAATGAGCTTGTATTTGGATATTCTTGATTATATTATATTCTTTGATGAGATGATTGTTGTGATTTCATATCGGATGGCCACACCGTTCGTACTAGATAGATGGTGATTACCGGTAGCGTATAGCCTTGGTGGCTATGTGAGTATTATTGTAGCGTGCGCCTTTATGGCTGCGTGAGGTAGCGTATGCCTGTGTGGCTGCGTGAGGTAGCGTCTAGGTGGACCTGGTAGGTGGTCCCTGCCTTGGGCAGAAGAAACCGAGGTGCCGGCTATCTCTGTACAGTAGATTTATGAAAATCCTAGACGTGAGTATGTATGTGATTGATGTGATAGATCTAGTCGCGGTGTTGTGGCATATGCAGTATGATGATGTATATATATATTGCCTTTCATGTACTTTGGGTCGGGGACATTATATATATACATTTCACGAAAGGTTTTTCGTACATTAGCTGCTTCAGAAATATAGTATATATATATATATTTACACTTGTATATACAAAAAGAAATGTATATTACTCAGAAGTGATTCTTTATAGAGAAGCAGCTCAAACTATTTTCATTATAGTGCATATCATGGCATGCATCATTTTCAACCTATTTTCTTATACCAAACCCTTATAGTTCCCACTGAGCCTGTTTGGCTCACTCCCATTTTCCAAACCAGGTTTTGCAGGTATTCCCGAGGATGGTATGCTTATGGAGTCTAGTAGCTCTAACAGCCCCTGATTACCAAAGTCGTTTGCAAACGACTAGTATTATGCTTTTTCTTATATTGATAATAAGTCGCACATCCTATTGATTGTTGTACTGTTGGAACATTGTTGTAAAAACAAAGACTATTTAATTAATTGGGACCTCGTTGGAGGCTTTGTACAAATGACTTTTCTTCTTAAATGTGGAGTATCTATTGAATATGGACTGTATGTATATTTTAACAGGTTTTGGTATTGCTTAATAAATAAACTCCACATGCCAGAGTTTCTTTTAAAATGATTTATTTACTTGAGCATGTTTGTGGTATGGAATTCTAAGTTTTACACCTGATCACCTGTCGTCGCGTACGACTCCGTGGCTAACCGGGTCCCGAAGGTATAATCCTCTAAACGGGATTTCGGGACGTCACAATTCGTCACCTGCACTAAACGGACTTAGATCAGCAACATTAAATGTAGCACTCACATTATACTCACCTAGAAGTTCAAGTTTGTATGCATTTTCATTGATCCTTTGCACAACTTGAAATGGTCCATCTCGTCTCGGTAGCAACTTAGAACGCCTTTGAACTGGAAAACCTTCCTTTCTCAAGTGCAACCAAACCCAATCTCCTGGTTCAAAGACCACTTTTTTTCTTCCTTTGTTTGCTTGCTGCACATACTGCTCAGTTCTTCTTTCAATGTTTTGCCTCGCCTTCTCATGAATCTGTCTAACAAACTTAGCTTTCTTCCTGCCATCTTGGTTAGCATGCTCAACAGGCAATGGCAATAAATCCAAAGGAGCTAAAGGATTAAAACCATACACAATCTCAAAAGGAGAAAACTTAGATGCAGAATGAACAGATCGATTATATGCAAACTCAACATGAGGCAAACATTCTTCCCACTCTTTCGAGTTCTTCTTGATTATGGCACGCAACAGAGTGGATAAGGTTCTATTTACTACTTCTGTTTGACCATCAGTTTGGGGATGACATGTAGTAGAAAACAACAATTTAGAACCCAACTTTCCCCACAAAGTCTTCCAAAAGTAGCTCAAAAACTTTGCATCCCTATCAGAAACAATGGTTCGAGGCATGCCATTCAATCGCACAATTTCTTTGAAGAATAAATTAGCAATTCGTGGTGCATTATCAGTTTTATTACAAGCAATAAAATGAGCCATTTTAGAAAATCTATCAACCACCACAAAAATAGAATCATTCCCATGTTTAGTCCTAGGCAAACCCAATACAAAATCCATAGAAATGTCAACCCAAGGGTCACTAGGAATGGGCAATGGAGTATATAGACCATGGGGATTTAACTTAGACTTTGCTTTCTTACAAGTAATGCATCTCTCACAGATTCTTTCAACATCTCTTTTCATGTGAGGCCAAAAGAAGTGTTCTTGCAATACTCCTAAGGTCTTAGTTATACCAAAGTGCCCCATTAGACTCCCACCATGAGCCTCTTTCACAAGCCACTCTTAGGCACACAAAGTTTGTTTTCACGCATTAAGAACCCATCATGCCTAAAGTACTTATCAAACGCCACTTTCTCACATGCATTAAAGATATCTCTAAAATCAGCATCATCACAATACAATTCCTTGATGTATTCAAATCCAAGCAATTTAGCATCTAAAGTAGCAATTAAAGCGTACTGTGTGACAAAGCATCTGCTACAAAATTTTCCTTACCCTTCTTGTACTTGATCACATACGGAAAAGTCTCTATGATGGCATGGCGCTTGTTCAACCTTTGCTGTCACTTCAAGTGCTTCAACATGGTCCGTGTGAATCACGAACTCCTTCGGCCAAAGATAGTGCTACCTAGTATCCGATGCTCTCAACAATGCATAGAGCTCCTTGTCATAGGTAGGGTAATCTAGGGTCGCCCTGCCTAGTTTCTCACTAAAGTATGCAATTGGCTTCCCTTCCTGCATAAGAACATCACCAATACCATTTGTTGAAGCATCGCATTCAATTTCAAAAGTCTTTGAAAAGTTAGGTAAAGATAACAAGGGGGCGTTACTTAGCTTACTTTTTAGTAATTGGAATGCCTTCTCTTGTTCCTCTCCCCATTTGAACCCAACATTCTTCTTAATCACTTCAGTCAATGGCGCCGCAATCGTGCTAAAATCCCTCACAAATCGCCGATAAAAACTACCAAATCCATGAAAACTTCGCACTTGCCCAACACTTGTAGGACTTTGCCATTCTTGAATAGCCTTCACCTTTTCTTTATCAACCTGAATACCTTGTGCACTCACAATAAAACCAAGAAATACAAGCTTATCCGTACAAAAGGTGCACTTCTTCAGGTTAGCATATAAATTCTCCTTTCGCAAGACATCCAAAACATATTTTAAATGAATTACATGGTCATCTAGACTCTTGCTATAAATTAGGATATCATCAAAATAGACCACAAGGAATTTGCCAATGAATGATCTCAAAACCTGGTTCATCAATCTCATGAAAGTGCTAGGTGCATTAGTTAAACCGAAAGGCATAACTGGTTATTCATATAAACCATATTTTGTTTTAAAAGCTGTTTTCCATTCATCTCCTTCTTTCATCCTAATTTGATGGCATCCACTTTTCAAATCAATTTTAGAGAATATACTAGACCCATGCAACTCATCAATCATATCATCTAAACGTGGAATGGGATGACGATACTTTACCGTGATATTATTAATTGCCCGACAGTCCACGCACATCCTCCACGTCCCATCCTTCTTTGGCACTAGCAATACTGGCACCGCACATGGACTCATACTCTCTCTTACATACCCTTTCTCTAGTAGCTCTGTCACTTGCCTTTGAAGTTCCTTCGTCTCCTCTGGATTACTCCTATAGGCTGGGCGATTTGGAATGGATGCTCCGGGTACGAAATCAATTTGGCGCTCTATTCCTCGAATAGGTGGTAAACCACTTGGCTTATCCTCTGGAAAGACGTAACCAAAATCCTGCAACAAAGAGATAATAACACTAGGCAAAGAAGAATTTAGTTCGTTAGTGTTCAGAAGTGCTTCTTTGTACACAAGTGCAAGAAGTTGATTACAAAGCATCGCTCTTCTCACTTCACTAGCTCTCGCATAGAAATTCTTTTGCCTCCTCTCAAACTTACTCTCAATAGTCACTGGTTTTTCCACTCTACTTTCTTTTTTCTCAATTTTTTTTCTTTTTCCCTCACTCTCTTTCTTTTCCTCACCACTCACTCTCTTTTTCTTTTCAGCTCTCCGTTGCTCCTCCTCATTTTGCAACTTCAACTGATCAGCATAGGCTTGCTGTGGCGGTAGGGGTGCAAGAAAGATTGTTCTCTTGTTCATCTCAAACGAATATTTATTGGTGAAGCCGTCGTGTTTAACCCTTCTGTCATATTGCCAAGGTCTCCCCAACAACATATGGCCGGCTTGCATGGAAACCACGTCACAAAGCACTTGGTCCTTGTACTTCCCAATGCTAAAGGACACCAAAACCTACTTGTTCACCCTCACTTCACCGTTATCATTCAACCACTGCAGTTTATAAGGCCTTGGATGCGTAGTCGTGTGCAATGCTAGCTTCTCCACCATAGTTGTGCTAGCCACATTAGTGCAACTACCTCCATCTATCACCAAGCTACACACCTTGCCTAGTACCAGGCACCTAGTGTGAAAAATATTCTCGCGCTACTCCTCATCCTCCCTTTCTTGCACACTAAGGGCTCTTCTTGCAACTAACAACTTGCCCTGGATAGCGATCTCCCTTGACACTTCTAACAGATAATGTCCTGGTTTTGAGTAGTAGGAGTATTAATTGTTAGGTTTACCTTGGTTTCCAAGGCTGGTCGTCCCTTGTTTGGGCTCGGTTTTGGGCTTTGATGCGGTTGATTTCTCCTCATTCTTCCAAAGGGGATTTGATTTCCAAGAGGGTGTGGTTGGACTTTGGTTTTGGCGTAGGCTACCCCTCCTTTTGAGCTGCCTCTCTATTTTAATTGCCACGTGCACAATATCTTCAATCTCAACATAGGGCTGCAACTCAACCGCATTGGCAATTTCCCGATTTAACCCGCTCAAGAACCATGCCATGGTAGCTTCTCTATTCTCATCAACCTTGGCCTGAATCATGGCCACTTCCATTTCCTTGTAGTACTCATCAACACTACGATTCCCCTATGTAAGCCCCTGCAATTTTTGATACAATTTCCGATAATAGTGATCGGGTACAAAATGCTTCTTCATCAACCGCTTCATCTCATCCCAAGTTTCGATAGGCCCTTCATCACTACGCCTTCGCTCTATCATCAAACAATCCCACCAAACAAGTGCATAATTGAAAAATTCAATAGCCGTCAATTTAACCTTTTTGGACTCGAAATAATTATGGCAAGCAAACACCAATTCCACTTTCTTGACCCACTCAAGATAGGCCTCGGAGTCATTCTTCCCTTGGAATGATGGAATCTTCATTTTGATCACATTCATGTTGTCATCCTCCCGATTAGTTCCTTTACCAAATCGCCTACCATTCCGTCGGTTAGCGGTTACCGAATCGACGTCGCTATCCCCATCGTCAAAGCTATCTCGGTAAAATTTATCAAGATCGTTCTCAGCCCTCCTTTCTCTAGGCTGTAGTCTACCACTTCTTTGGGCACTACGTGATTGTTCATGTTGAGCGCTCTCAACTCTATCTACTGTCACCCGCATTCGTTTTAATTCGTCACTGATCTCATCTACTTGCTCTCTAAAGCCACCCAACTTCTCTCTCTTCATATTTTGTAAGGTACTCGTCATGGCTTCTTGGAACAACTTAGGATCAAAGTTTGACATATTGCTGCAAAATAGAGATTAGCATAATATAAAGAAATAAAGATTTCCTCACTGCACTCCCTTACGTATTTCACTCAGAATATGTCACTCTGATTTTACCGCTCGTGTTTAGCTCTCAAAAGTAATGATATACCTCTCAATTTCACCTTTTGGAACTTTCAAACAAATCGAAAAGCCAGAACCTTCGTCTTGGTTCCCAAACAGACCAATCACAATCCAGACAGATCAATTGTATGCTAGGACAAGTATGTTTTCACCAAGAACTCAATAAACAGGTATTCCAATGAATTATGGACAAGATGCGAAGCGAGAAAATTGAGAAAAATGATCGAAAATTCAGTCTCGTGGAAATAGGATTTTTGGAATCCTTGGACCCTATAGAACCCAAATCTACTTTAATCTGGTGTAGTCTAAATTTCCAGAATTTGAAATTCCAACAGAAAAATATTCACAATCTAAAATCAACAATTTAAGGAATTCGCAATCGAAACTAGTACCGTTTATACGCAGCAATCAGAATTAATGAACCCTAACAATCGAAACTCAACAACTAGGTTTATACGCAGCAATCGAAACTAATCACAATCGAATCTCAACAACTAGGGTTTATATGGGATTATCGAA
This sequence comes from Lonicera japonica, assembly GCA_021464415.1. Lineage (NCBI taxonomy): Eukaryota > Viridiplantae > Streptophyta > Magnoliopsida > Dipsacales > Caprifoliaceae > Lonicera > Lonicera japonica. The sequence continues at coordinate 203,313 of JAKCWG010000556.1, forward strand.
ATTTCTACTAACCTTAATAATCGCAATATTAATAATCAAGAGCAAATTCGAAACACACTTAGTAAGAATAGATTCGCAGCTAGGGTTCAATTCGTAATAATTTAGCAAGAACAGATTCGACAATTTCTTAGCAAGAACAGATACGAAGATTAATTTTCAATCATGAACAGGTTCGAAATTATGTAGCAGAACAGATTCGACAAATATTTTTTTTTCACAGCCGAAAATAAGAACCCTAGGTGTTAAGAAAATATGAATAAAACAATCTACGAATTGAAGAAAACAGAAACAAACGAAAGATAAAACCTGGATAGAAAAATTCCCTCTGATATGAACCACGATCGTATTTCTACCCAATAAGATGAATAGATAGAAAAATTCCCTCTGATACCAACTGATATGAACCACGATCGTATTTCTACCCAATAAGATGAATCCCCAACCTTTGACGCTGAAAAACGCAAGAACCTTGGAACCACGCAAAGTTAATGGAGGTGAAACCTCGACCCAATTCCGAAAACGAGAAAGAACCTTGGTATAGTCGTAGACAAACAATCAATCGATGGGTTAATTGATTGCTAAGTCGCAAAACAACAAGAACCCTAATTCTAGCTGTTTGAGACGTTCTTAGAATGCAAGAGGTGAAAAAACACTCAAATTTAATTAATCAAAGCTGCTTAAAACAATAGCGTTAGCTCCTTTAAATGGGAGTAATTAAACCTACTAGGTCTAGGAAAATAAACAAAAACGAAATTTATGGGTTTCCCACATAACTTGGGCCCCAAGCAAAACTAAACATAAATTAAACTTAAAATAAACAAATCGTAGCCCAGACCATTTATCTAATACATGCTTTTAACCTCTTGGGCTGCTATTTTGAACATCTTCAATTGGGCCTTTAAGTAATGTCTTTCATTCTTGAACCCGATCCCCTTCAACGCTCCTCCATGCTTCAGCTTTGCTCATCATCTCTTGGACCATGGTCATAAGTGCATCCTTGATCTTCTTGGCTCTAGCTCGAGTGATTGGGCCACTTGGAACCCGGATGGGATCTGCACAGCCTTCACTCCATGATCCAGCTCTAGTGCTATCCTTGGGCTCATCATAGTTGCTGCAAAATAAGGATTAGTGCAACAAAAATAATCCTCACCACACTCCCTTTCGTGTTTCGCTCGATTGATGTCACTCTGATTTTTTTTTTCGCCCGTGTTTGTCGCTCAAAGTATTGATTGATATACTCACAATTTTTCTCTTTAAAACTCCAAAACAAGTTGAATAATATGAATATTACAAGTCCTCAACAACCAATCGCGCACCCACGATTAAATTGAACGCGTTAAAAAAAACAAATTACCAAGGATTTAAAGAAACCAATTTCTAGCAATATTAAGAGCTAAACGAATTTCTAGAATTGCTAAAGTATGCAAGCAGAATTTTAAAACAATGGCAACAAACAAATCCCTAATTTAACGCAAATCAAATATCCTATGACTTTATAGATTTTTCCCAATCAAGCGGAATTTATATGGACCAAAATCACAGGATGAAAAACCCAACAAGAAGTATTAATGAATAATCTAGGATTTTTTTTTAGATATTTAAACCTCCGCAATTGAAACTTTAATGAAAAATATTCACAAACCAACCCTAACAATAATCAAAATTCGATTCTAGGGTTCTTCCAACAAAGAAAATCAAAAAAAAAGTTTTTTTTTCTTTTTTTTCTTTAGAAAACACTGTTCACATGTACTATTCACGATTACTGTTCATCGTACTATCCACGCACTGTTTACGATTACTATTCACCGCACTGTTCACGATTACTATTCACTTTTTATTTATTTATTTATTTATTTATTTTCAGAATCTATAAACGCTAACACAAATTTTTTTGGAATAAGATTAAAAAGATCCAGGGTTTCAAGAATCTACTACGAAATTGAAAGAACAAGAAACTAAGATAGAAAACCTGGATAGAAAAGTCTCCTCTGATACCAATGACGCGATCCCGGATCGTCTTTCCTAGCCAGGCTAATGGATCCTCAACCCTAGAACTACGAACGTAGCAAGAATCTTGGAATACGTCGAAAAGATGAAAGGCTGAAACCTCAACCCAACACTTAAAGAAGCGCGAACCTCGGTATAATGAATGACGCCACAATCTAGTGTGGTTGCTAGATTGATAAGTCAAGAACAATTGAATTAATTCAATTCAACTTGTTCAACATGTTCTTAGAGAACACAAAGAACTCTCAATATTATTAATCATCAAACTCTTATAATAAAACAATAATGTGCATCCTTTAAATAGGAGTAAACAAAGCTAGAATCCTAATTCAAAAAGGAAACTAATTCCTACTTAGAAAAGGAAAATAATAACTCCTATAATATTCCTAATGCAATAAGGAAACTAATAAACAATCTAAAATAAGCCCAATACATTCCTAACAAGGAAAGACTCTAAATAATAATAATCCTTGGGATTTAAGAACTATAAAATAAATAACTAAAACTAATTAAATTCTTAAGCCATCCGGTCATGAGAATACGCAAGAACATAAGGCTAACTTCTTGGCTAAAGAGGCTAGGTTGGATCAGTTCACTTTCTCCCTTCAAAAGATTTCAGTTTGAATGAAAAAAACTAAAAGATTTTGCAATTCAAATTTTGAACGTCTATGATGGATTAAACACGCACTTAATGCCCACATTGTCATTTTAGACCATTTATCGGTCTACACTTCCATTAACAAAAAATAATTTATTTTGACGCTTTCCCTTTCAAAAGGATTCTTTTGGAATGAAAAACATTCTGAGAATTTCTTATTCGAATTCTGAACGTTTACGATGGGTTAAACATGCTCTTATTGTCCGTTTTAGACCATTTATCGGTCTACACTTTCGTTAACCAAAAATAATTTATTTCGAGGCTTTCCCCCATCAAAAGGCATCATTTTGAATGAAAAAAAACTCAAAGTTTTTCCTATTCGAATTCTGAACGACTATGATGTCTTAAAACGCGCTTATTGCTCACGTTGTCATTTTTGACCATTTATCGGTGTACACTTCCGTTAACCAAAAATAATTTATTTCGAGGCTTTCCGCCATCAAAAGGATTCTTTTTGAATGCAAAACATTCTAAGATTTTCCTATTTGAATTCTAAACGCTTACGATGGAACATGCCCACGTTGTCGTTTTATGCCATTTATCGGTCTACACTTTCGTTAACCAAAAATAATTTATTTCGAGGCTCTCCCCCATCAAAAGGCTTCATTTTGAATGAAAAAAAACTCAAAGTTTTTCCTATTCCAATTCTGAACGACTATGATGTGTTAAACACGCACTTATTGCCCACATTGTCATTTTAGACCATTTAACGGTCTACACTTCCGTTAACCAAAAATAATTTGTTTCGAGACTTTCCCCCATCAAAAGGCTACATTTCCAATGAAAAAAACTCAAAGATTTTGCAATTCAAATTCTGAAACGTCTATGATGGCTTAAACGCGCACTTATTGCCCACATTGCCATTTTAGACCATTTATCGGTCTACACTTCCGTTAACCAAACATAATTTATTTTGAGACTTTCCCCCATCAAAAGGATTCTTTTTGAATGAAAAAAACTCAAAGATTTTGCAATTCAAATTCTGAACGTCTATGATGGCTTAAACACGCACTTATTGCCCACATTGTCATTTTAGACCATTTAACGGTCTACACTTCCGTTAACCAAAAATAATTTGTTTCGAGGTTTTCCCCCATCAAAAGGCTACATTTCCAATGAAAAAAACTCAAAGATTTTGCAAATTGAATTCTGAACGTCTATGATGGGTTAAACACGTGTTTCTTGTCCACATTGTCGTTTTAGACCATTTATCGATCTACATTTCCGATAACCAAAAATAATTTATTTCGAGGCTTTCTCCCTTCAAAAGGTTTCAGTTTGAATGAAAAAAACTCAAAGATTTTGCAATTTGAATTATGAACGTCTATGATGGGTTAAACGCGCACTTATAGCCCACATTGTCATTTTAGACCCTTTATCGGTCTACACTTCTATTAACCAAAAATAATTTATTTCGAGGCTTTCCCCCATCAAAAGGATTCTTTTGGAATGAAAATCACTCTGATATTTTCTTATTCGAATTCGGAACGTTTGCGATGGGTTAAACAAGCGTTTATTGTTCACGTTGTCGTTTTAGACCATTTATCGGTCTACACTTCCGTTAGCCAAAAATAATTTAATTCGAGGCTTTCCCCATCAAAAGGCTTAATTTTGAGTGAAAAAAAATCAAAGTATTTCCTATTCGAATTTTGAAAGACTATCTGTTAAACATGCGCTTATTGCTCACGTTGTCATTTTAGACCATTTAACGGTCTATACTTCTGTTAACCAAAAATAATTTGTTTCGAGGCTTTCCCCCATCAAAAGGCTACATTTCCAATGAAAAAAACTCAAAGATTTTGCAATTCGAATTCTGAACGTCATTGAGAGGTTAAGCACGTGTTTCTTGTCCACATTGTCGTTTTAGACCATTTATCGATCCACACTTCCGTTAACCAAAAATAATTTATTTTGAGGCTGTCCCCCATCAAAAGGACTCTTTTTGAATGAAAAACACTCTAAGATTTTCTAATTCGAATTCTGAACGTTTACGATGGGTTCAACAGGCGCTTTTTGTCCACGTTGTCGTTTTAGACCATTTATCGGTCCACACTTCTGTTAACCAAAAATAATTTATTTTGAGGTTGTCCCCCATCAAAAGGCTTCATTTTGAATGAAAAAAAACTCAAAGTTTTTCCTATTTGAATTCTGAACGTCAATGATGGATTAAACACGCACTTATATATTGTCAATTTAAACCATTTATCGGTCTACACTTCCGTTAACCAAAAGTAATTTATTTCGAGGCTTTCCCCCATTAAAAGGATTCTTTTTGAATGAAAAACACTCTAAGATTTTCTTATTCAAATTCTGAACGTTTCCAATGGATTAAACATGCGCTTATTGTCCACATTGTCGTTTTAGACCATCTCGGTCTACACTTCCGTTAACCAAAATAATTTATTTCGAGGCTTCCCCCAAACAAAAGGCTTCATTTTGAATGAAAAAAACTCAAAGTTTTTCCTATTCGAATTCTGAACGACTATGATGTGTTGAACACGCACTTACTGCCCACATTGTCAATTTAGACCATTTATCGGTCTACACTTCCATTAACCAAAAGTAATTTATTTCGAGCATTTCCCCCCAGTAAAAGGATTCTTTTGGAATGAAAAACATTCTAAGATTTTCTTATTCGAATTCTAAACGTTTACGATGGGTTAAACATGCGCTTATTATCCACGTTGTGGTTTTAGACCATTTATCGGTCTACACTTCCGTTAGCCAAAAATAATTTATTTCGAGACTTTCTCCCTTCAAAAGGTGTCAGTTTGAATGGAAAAAATTCAAAGATTATGCATTTCAAATTCTGAACGTCTTTGATGGGTTAAACACACTTATTGCCCACATTGGCATTTTAGACCATTTATCGGTCTACACTTCCGTAAACCAAAAATAATTTATTTCAAGGATTTCCCACATCAAAAGGAATCTTTTTGAATGAAAACACTCTAAGATTTTCTTATTCGAATTCTGAACGTTTCCAATGGATTAAACATGCGCTTATTGTCCACATTGTCGTTTTAGACCATCTTGGTCTACACTTCCGTTAACCAAAATAATTTATTTCGAGGCTTCCCCCAAACAAAAGGCTTCATTTTGAATGAAAAAAACTCAAAGTTTTTCCTATTCGAATTCTGAACGACTATGATGTGTTGAACACGCGCTTATTGCTTACGTTGTCATTTTAGACCATTTATCGGTCTACACTTCCGTTAATCAAAATAATTAATTTCGAGGCTTTCCCCATCAAAAGGATTCATTTAGAAGGAAAAAAACTCAAAGTTTTTCCTATTAGAATTTTGAACGACTATGATGTGTTAAACACGCGCTTGTTGCTCATGTTGTCATTATAGACCATTTATCGGTCTGCACTTCCGTTAACCAAAAATAATTTATTTTGATGCTTTCCCCCATCAAAAGGATTCTTTTTGAATGAAAAACACTCTAAGATTTTCCTATTTGAATTCTGAACATTTACGTTGGGTTAAACATGCCCATGTTGTCGTCTTAGAAATTTATCGGTTTACACTTCCGTTAACCAAAAATAATTTATTTCGAGATGTTCTCCCTTCAAAAGGTTTAATTTTGAATGAAAACACTCTAAGATTTTCTTATTCGAATTTCGAACGTTTCCGATGGGTTAAACACGCACTTATTGCCCACATTGTCATTTTAGACCATTTATCGGTTTACACTTCCGTTAACCAAAATTAATTTATTTCGAGGCTTTCCCCCTTCAAAAGGATTCTTTTGGAATGAAAAAGACTATGATTTTCTTATTCGAATTCTTTACGTTTCCGACGGGTTAAACATGCACTTATTGTCCACGTTGTCGTTTTAAACTATTTACCTACACTTCTGTCAACCAAAAATAATTTTTTTAGAGACTTTCCCCCATCAAAAGGATTCATTGTGAATGAAAAAAAAAACTCAAAGTTTTTCCTATTCGAATTCTGAAAGACTATGATGTGTTAAACACGTGCTTATTGCTCACGTTGTCATTTTTGATCATTTATCGATCTACACTTCCGTTAACCAAAATCAATTTATTTAGAGGCTTTCTCCCTTCAAAAGGTTTCAATTTGAATGAAAAAAACTCAATGATTTTGCAATTCGAATTCTGAACGTCTACGATGGGTTAAACACACTTATTATTGACCACTTTATCATTTTAGACCATTTATCGGTCTACAGTTCCCTAAACCAAAAATAATTAATTTCGAGGATTTCCCCCATCAAAAGGATTCTTTTTGAATGAAAACACGCTAAGATTTTCTTATTCGAATTCTGGACGTTTTCGATGGGTTAAACATGCGCTTATTGTCTACATTGTCGTTTTAGACCATTTATCGGTCTACACTTCCGTTAACCAAAAACAATTTTTTTCGAGGCTTTCCCCCACCAAAACGCTTCATTTTTAATGAAAAAAAACTCAGTGTTTTTCCTATTCGAATTCTGAACGACAATGATCTGTTAAACACGCACTTATTGCTCACGTTGTCATTTTTGACCATTTATCGGTCTACACTTCCGTAAACCAAAAATAATTTATTTCGAGGCTTTCTCCCTTCAAACGGTTTCAGTTTGAATGAAAGAAACTCAAAGATTTTGCAATTCGAATTTTGAGCGTCTATGATGGGTTAAAATCACTTATTATTGCCCACTTTGTCATTTTAGACCATTTATCGGCCTACATTTCCGTAAACCAAAAATAATTTATTTCAAGGATTTCGCCCATCAAAAGGATTCTTGTTGAATGAAAACACTCTAAGATTTTCTTATTCGAATTCTGAACGTTTCCAATGGGCTAAACATGCGCATATTGTCCATATTGTCGTTTTAGACCATTTATCGATCTCACTTCCGTTAATCAAAAATAATTTGTTTCGAGGCTTTCCCCCGTCAAAAGGCTACAACGACTACGAAAAAAACTCAAAGATTTTACAATTCGAATTATGAACGTCTATGATGGGTTAAACACGCGCTACTTCTCCACATTGTCGTTTTAGATCATTTATCGGTATACACTTCCGTTAACCAAAAATAATTTATTTCGAGGCTTTCCCCCCTCAAAAGGATTCTTTTTGAATGAAAAACACTCTAAGCTTTTTTTATTCGAATTCTTAGCATTTACGATGGGGTAAACAACCGCTTATTGTCCACATTGTAGTTTTAGACCATTTATCGGTCTACAATTCCGTTAATCAAAAATAATTTATTTCGAGGCTTTCCCGCATTAAAAGGATTCTTTTCAAATGAAAAACACTCTAAGATTTTCTTATTCGAATTTTGAACGTTTAAGAAGGGTTAAACATGCGCTTATTGTTCGCGTTGTCGTTTTAGACCATTTATTGGTCTTCACTTCCTTTAACCAAAAATAATTTATTTCGAGGCTTTCCCCATCAAAAGGCTTCATTTTGAATGAAAAAAAAAACTCAAAGTTTTTCCTATTCGAATTTTGATCGACTATGATGTGTTAAACACGCGCTTATTGCTAACGTTTTCATTTTAGACCATTTAACGGTCTACATTTCCGTTAACCAAAAATAATTTGTTTCGAGGCTTTCCCCCATCAAAAGGCTAAATTTGCAATAAAAAAACTCAAAGATTTTGTAATTCGAATTCTGAACGTCTATGATGGGTTAAACACACGCGCTACTTGTCCACATTGTCGTTATAAACCAATTATCGGTCTACAATTCCGTTAACCAAAAATAATTTATTTTGAGGCTTTCTCCCTTCAAAAGGTTTCAGTTTGAAAGAAAAGAACTCAAAGATTTTCCTATTCGAATTCTTAACGACTATGATGTGTTATACATGCGCTTATTGCTCACGTTGTCATTTTTAACCATTTATCGGTCTACACTTCCGTTAACAAGAAACAATTTATTTCGAGGCTTTCCCCCATCAAAAGGATTCTTTTGGAATGAAAAACACTCTAAGATTTTTTTTATTCGAATTTTGAACGTTTGCGATGGGTTAAACATGCACTTATTGTTCACGTTGTCGTTTTAAACCATTTATCGGTCTAAACTTCCGTTAACCAGAAATAATTTATTTTGAGGCTTTCCCCCTAAAAGGCTACATTTCCAATGAAAAACTCAAAGATTTTGCAATTCAAATTCTGAACGTCCATGATGGGTGAAGCACGCGCTTCTTGTCCAGATTGTCGTTTTAGACCATTTATCAGTCTACAATTCCTTTAACCAAAAATAATTTATTTCGAAGCTTTCTCCCTTCAAAAGGTTTTAATTTGAATGGTAAAACCTCAAATATTTTGCAATTTGTAATCTGAACATCTATGATGGATTAAACACGCACTTATTGCCCACATTGTCATTTTAGACAATTTATCGGTCTACACTTCCGTTAACCAAAATTAATTTATTTCGAGGCTTTCCCCCATCAAAAGGATTGTTTTTGAATGAAAAATACTCTAACATTTTTTTATTCGAATTTTGAACGTTTACGATGGGTTAAACATGCGCTTATTGTACGCATTCAGAATTCGAATAGGAAAATGTTCGAGAGTTTTTTATTCAAAAAGAATCCTTTTCTAGGGAGAAAGCCTCGAAATAAATTATTTTTGCTAACGGAATTGTAGACCGATAAATGGTCTAAAACGACAATGTAGACAATAAGCGCGTGTTTAACCCATCATAGATGTTCAGATTTCGAATCGCAAAATATTTGAGATTTTTTCATTCAAATTAAAACCTTTTGAAGGGAGAAAGCCTCGAAATAAATTATTTTTGGTTAAAGGAATTGTAGACTGATAAATGGTCTAAAACGACAATCTGGACAAGAAGCGTGTGTTTAACCCAACATAGACGTTCAGAATTCGAATTACAAAATTTTTGAGCTTTTTTCATTCAAACTGAAACCTTTTAAAGGGAGAAAGCCTCAAAATAAATTATTTTTGATTAACGGAAGTGTAGACCGATAAATGGTCTAAAACGACAACGCGGAAAATAAGAGCATGTTTTACCTTTCGTAAACGTTCAAAATTCGATTAAGAAAATCTTAGAGTGTTTTTCATTCAAAATGAATCCTTTTGTTGGAGGAAAGCCTTGAAATAAATTATTTTTGGTTAAACGAATTGTAGACCGATAAATGGTCGAAAACGACGATGTGGACAAGAAGTGTGTGTTTAACCTAACATAGACGTTCAGAATTCGAATTGCAAAATCTTTGACCATTTTTCATTCAAATTGAAAACTTTTGAAGAAAGAAAGCCTTGAAATAAATTATTTTTGGTTAACGGAAGTGTAGATCGATAAATGCTCTAAAACGACAGCGTGGAAAATGAGCGCATATTTTATCGATCGTAAACGTTTAGAATTCGAATAAGAAAATCTTAGAGTGTTTTTCATTCAAAATGAATCCTTTTGTTGAGGGAAAGCCTCAAAATAAATTATTTTTTGTTAACGAAATTGTAGACCAATAAATGGTCTAAAACGACAATGGGGACAAAAAGCGTGTGTTTAACCCAACATAGACGTTTAGAATTCGAATTGCAAAATCTTTGAGCTTTTTTCATTCAAACTGAAACCTTTTGAAGGAAGAAAGCCTCGAAATAAATTATTTTTGGTTAACGGAAGTGTAGACCTATAAATGGTCTAAAACGACAACGCGGAAAATAAGCGCATGTTTTACCGATCGTAAACGTTCAGAATTCGATTTAGAAAATCTTATAGTGTTTTTTATTCAAAATTAAGTCTTTTTGATGGGTGAAAGCCTCGAAATAGATTGTGTTTGGTTAACGGAAGTGTAGACCGATAAATGGTCTAAAACGACAACGTGGACAAGAAGCGCGTGTTTAACCCATCATAGAGTTCAAAATTCGAATTGCAAAATCTTTGAGTTTTTTTATTCAAAATTAAGTCTTTTTGATGGGTGAAAGCCTCGAAATAGATTGTGTTTGGTTAACGGATGTGTAGACCGATAAATGGTCTAAAACGATAACGTGGACAATAATAAGCGTATGTTTAGCCCATTGTAACGTTCAGATTTCGCATAGGAAAATCTTAGAGTGTTTTTCATTCAAAAAGAATCCTTTTGTTGGGGGAAAGCCTCGAAATAAATTATTTTTGGCTAATGGAATTGTAGACCGATAATTGGTTTAAAACGATAATGTGGACAAGAAGCGTGTGTTTAACCCAACATAGACGATCAGAATTCGAATTGCAAAATCTTTGAGCTTTTTTCATTCAAATAGAAATCTTTTGAGGGGAGAAAGCCTCGAAATAAATTATTTTTGGTTAACGGAAGTGTAGACCGATAAATGGTCTAAAACGACAACGTGGAAAATAAGCGCATGTTAAACCGATCGTAAACGTTCAGAATTTGATTTAGAAAATCTTAGAGTGTTTTTCATTCAAAATGAATCCTTTTGTTGGGGGAAAGCCCCGAAATAAATTATTTTTGGTTAACGGAATTGTAGACCGCTAAATGGTTTAAAACGATAATGTGGACAAGAAGCGTGTGTTTAACCCAACATAGACGTTTAGAATTCGAATTGCAAAATCTTTGGGTTCTTTTCATTCAAACGGAAACCTTTTGAAGGGAGAAAGCCTCAAAATAAATTATTTTTAATTAACGGAATTGTAGGCCGATAAATGGTCTAGAACGACAATGTGGACAAGTAGCGCGTGTTTAACCCATCATAGACGTTTAGAATTTGCCTATTCGAATTCTGAACGTTTACAATTGGTTAAACATGCGCTTATTATTGTCTACGTTGTCATTTTAGACCATTTATCGGTCTACACTTCCGTTAACCAAAAATAATTTATTTCAAGGTTTTCCCCCATGAAAAGGATTGCTTTTGAATGTAAAACACTCTAAGATTTTCTTATTCGAGTTCTGAACGTTTACGATGGGTGAAACATGTGCTTATTGTCCACGTTGTCGTTTTAGACATGTAGATCATTTATAAGTCTACACTTCCGTTAACCAAAAATAATTTATTTCGAGGCTTTCTCCCTTCAAAAGGTTTCAGTTTGAATGAAAAAAGCTCAAAGATTTTCTTGTTGATAATCATGATGCTAAAATATTCAGACAACCTAAACAAACTTATAATATTTTAATATTATAAACAGAAAGCACTATTCACTTTGTCTCAATTTAAGTAGTAATTTCCTTTTTGATAAATAGTAAATGGACGGATATTAGAAAATAAATTGTAATTTTGAGCATTGTTTAGCTAAGTTGAAATTAGTGTTTTCATAAAAAAAATTATAAAAAACTTGAAGTGAGACTTTTAATTTGAGGCGAAAAGAATAGTGTAATTAATTTATAAACTAGTCAAATGTATCATACTATTTGCTATAATATCAAATATATAATTTTTTTAAAAATTATTATATATAGATATGTATACACATATAGATATGTATACATATATATATGAATTTTTTCCAAAAAATCTAGGGCGTACGACCTTATCTAATAAACACATAATATTGTTATCCATATTAGGTATATCATGTTTTTGAATATTCATGATTTAAAAACACGAGTTCTTTTCATGTGTTAAACATGCGAATAAACGCCAAAAGTGGAAGGGATTCGACCTATGAAACTGTTATCATCCAAAGAGACCTCGACGAGATTGATGAGATTTCCAATTTCCTGAGGAATGCAATCTGAAAGTTTATTGTTATAGAGATACAAAAGAGCCAAGATTTTTAAATTGCCAATAGAAGAAGGAATTGGTCCTTCGAGAATGTTTGCATGCAATCCAAGATCATAAAGAGACTTTAGTTGGCCTATCTCTCGAGGAATCGAGCATGTGAGTTGATTTCCAGCCATATAAAGGGTCTTAAGACTTGTTAAAAGCCCAATCTCTGGTGGGATAATACCCGAAAAATGATTGCCCGACAAATCGAGGTACTTGAGATTTGATAGAGTACCAATTTGCAACGGAATGGTACCATTGAATTCATTAAAGCTTAGGTCCAAGTAAGTAAGATTTGGAAACTGTATTATAATTTTATTACATTTTATCCATTTTGAAGGAGGTTTTTTCATTCAAAATGAAACCTTTTGAAGGGAGAAAGCCTCGAAATAAATTATTTTTGGTTAAAGGAATTGTAGACTGATAAATGGTCTAAAACGAAAATATGGACAAGAAGCGCGTGTTTAATCCATTATAGAGGTTCAGAATTCGAATTAAACCGAATTGTAAACGTTCAGAATTCGAATTAGGAAAAAAACTCAAAGATTTTGCAATTCAAATTCTTAATGTCCATGATGGGTTAAACACGCGCTTCTTGTCCAGATTGTCGTTTTAGACCATTTATCAGTCTACAATTCCTTTAACCAAAAATAATTTATTTCGAGGCTTTCTCCCTTCAAAAGGTTTAAATTTGAATGAAAAAACCTCAAATATTTTGCAATTCGAAATCTGAACATCTATGATGGATTAAACACGCACTTGTTGCCCACATTGTCATTTTAGACAATTTATCGGACTACAATTCCGTTAACCAAAATTAATTTATTTCGAGGCTTTCCCCCATCAAAAGGATTCTTTTTGAATGAAAAACACTCTAATATTTTCTTATTCGAATTCTGAACCTTTATGATGGGTTAAACATGCGCTTATTGTACGCGTTCAGAATTCGAATAGGAAAATCTTCGAGAGTTTTTCATTCAAAAAGAATCTTTTTGTAGGGAGAAAGCCTCGAAATAAATTATTTTTTGCTAACGGAATTGTAGACCGATAAATGGTCTAAAACGACAACATGGACAATAAGCTTTTGTTTAACCAATCGTAAATGTTCAGAATTCGAATAGGAAAATCTTATAGTGTTTTTCATTCAAAATGAAGTTCTTTTGATGAGAGAAAGCCTCGAAATAAATTATTTTTGGTTAACTGAATTGCAGACCGATAAATTGTCTAAAACGACAACCTGGAAAATAATAAGCGCACATTTAACCCATCATAAACGTTCAGAATTCAAATTGCAAAATCTTTGAGTTTTTTTTCATTGAAAATGAAGCCTTTTAATGGGGGAAAGCCTCAAAATAAATTATTTTTAGTTAACAGAAGTGTAGACCGATAAATGGTCTAAAACGATAATGTGGGCAATAAGCGCGTGTTTAAGCTTTCCTTGACGTTGAGAATTCTAATTGCAAAATTTTGGAGTGTTTTTCATTCAAAGTGAAGCCTTTTTGATTGGGGAAAGAATAGCAATAAATTATTTTTGGTTAATGAAATTGTAGACCAATAAATGGTCTAAAACTACTATGTGGACAAGAAGCGCGTGTTTTACCTATTAAAGACGTTCAGAATTCGAATTGCAAAATCTTTGAGTTTTTTTAATTCAAAATGAAACCTTTTGATGTGAGAAAGCCTCGAAATAAATTATTTTTGATCAACGGAAGTGTAGACCGATAAATGGTCAAAAACGACAACGTGGACAATGAGCGCATGTTTAACCCGTCGTAAACGTTTAGAATTCGAATAGGAAAATCTTATAGTGTTTTTCATTCAAAATGAAGCCTTTTGATGTGAGAAAGTCTCGAAATAAATTATTTTTTGTTAATGGAATCGAAGACCGATAAATGGTCTAAAACGACAATGTGGACAGGAAGCGTGTTTTTAAACCATCATATACATTCAAAATTCGAATTGGATAATCTGTGAGTTTTTTTTCATTGAAAATGAAGCGTTTTAAAGGGGGAAAGCCTCGAAATAAATTATTTTTGGTTAACAGAAGTGCAGAACGATAAATGGTCTAAAACGACAACGTGGGCAATAAGCGCGTGTTTAAACTATCCTAGACGTTGAGCGTTCGAATTACAAAATTTTTGAGTGCTTTTCATTCAAAATGAAGCATTTTTTATGGGGGAAAGAATAGCAATAAATAGTTTTTGGTTAACGGAAGTGTAGACCGATAAATGGTCTAAAACGATAACGTGGACAAGAAGCGCGTGTTTAACCGATCATAGAGTTCAAAATTCGAATTGCAAAATCTTTGAGTTTTTTTATTCAAAATTAAGTCTTTTTGATGGGTGAAAGCCTCGAAATAGATTGTGTTTGGTTAACGGAAGTGCAGACCGATAAATGGTCTAAAACGACAACGTGGACAAGCGCGTGTTTAACCCATCATAGAGTTCAAAATTCGAAAATGAAGCCTTTTTGATTGGGGAAAGAATAGCAATAAATTATTTTTGGTTAACGAAATTGTAGACCGATAAATGGTCTAAAATGACAATGTGGACAAAAAGCACGTGTTTTACCCATCAAAGACGTTCAGAATTCGAATTGCAAAATTTTTGAGTTTTTTTTCATTCAAAATGAAGCTTTTTGATGGGAGAAAGCCTCAAAATAAATTATTTTTTGTTAACGGAAGTATAGATCGATAAATGGTAAAAAAACGACAACGTGCACAATAAGCGCATGTTTAACCCATCGTAAAAGTTCAAAATTCGAATAGGAAAATCTTATAGTGTTTTTCATTCACTCCCTTCATGCTTGAGCTTGGAAATTGCTTTCGGTTCACTTCTTATTTAGCTCCGAATTTGACCGGGAATGACTAATTTATGGGGAATTTGCTTATGAATTCATTCTTGTTCATTTTTAACCTGTACAAAGCTAAAATGCACTAGAAACAAACTTATTATCCTATTTTTTCATTAAAACTCAATTCTTAACAATTTAGGATAATTTGAATCAAATTCATGCATACTAAGTCATCTAAATACGTATAAAAATGCAATATTTTGGTTTAATCACTTTTCAACCCGAAAATACTCCTTAGTGAGTAGAGAGTTGGCTTGTCTAGGTCAACATAAACCGAAAGCTCTTATTTCCACTCTCCTTGGCCAAGTACCAACCGAGGTATATCGAGTGATGAGAACACTCACGTACCCGGG
Source organism: Lonicera japonica (assembly GCA_021464415.1). NCBI lineage: Eukaryota > Viridiplantae > Streptophyta > Magnoliopsida > Dipsacales > Caprifoliaceae > Lonicera > Lonicera japonica. Next base: position 218,866 of record JAKCWG010000556.1, read on the forward strand.
ACGTATATCAAAAGGCCTTTGCACATACTCACCCTTGGGGTATATAACAAGGCCTAGCCGACTAGGAAGGAGCCTAAATCTTACCCATCAAACCACGTTTCATATAAGATGCGTCAACGTAGTACACGTGAATTTACGCAAGTTCTCTTAACCGTCAATCATGAGAATTTCTTGACCCGCACATAGAAATCTCTCACTAAAATCCATTAGTGAGAATTTCCCTGTCACTACTTCCATGAAAAACAACTCTAAGATGCGAGAACTTCCCGATTTTTCAAAATGTTTTTCAAAAAATATGAGTCATTTTTCAAAATTAATTTTACAAAAAAAATTAATTTTCAAAATGTCCACATTGTCGTTTTAGACCATTTATCGGACTACACTTCCGTTAACCAAAAATAATTTATTTTGAGGCTTTGCCCCATCAAAAGGCTTCATTTTCAATGAAAAAAACTCATAGATTTTGCATTTCAAATTATGAACGTTTACGATGGGTTAAACACACGCTTATTACCCACGTTGTCGTTTTAGATCATTTATCGGTCTACACTTCCGTTATCCAAAAATAATTTATTCGAGGCTTTCCACCATGAATAGGGTTCATTTTCAATGAAAACAACTCATAGATTTTCCAATTCGAATTCTGGACGTCTATGATGGGTTAAACACACGCTTATTACCCACGTTGTCGTTTTAGATCATTTCTCAGTCTATAATTCCGTTATCCAAAAATAATTTATTTCGAGGCTTTCCAACATGAATAGGCTTCATTTTCAATAAAAAAAAAACTCAAAGATTTTCCAATTCAAATTCTGAACTCTCTGATGGGTTAAACACGCGCTTCTTGTCCACGTTGTCGTTTTAGACCATTTATCAGTCTACACTTCCGTTAACAAAAACTAATTTATTTCAAGGATTTCCCCCATCAAAAGGGCTTCACTTTGAATGAAAAACACTCTAAGATTTTCCTATTTGAATTCTGAACGTTTACAATGGGTTAAACATGCGCTTATTGTCCACGTTGTCGTTTTAGACCATTTATCAGTCTACACTTCCCACGTTGTCGTTTTAGAACATTTATCGGTCTACACTTCCGTTAACAAAAAATAATTTATTTTGAGGCTTTCTCCCATCAAAAGGTTTTATTTTGAATAAAAAAATCTAAGATTTTGCAATTCAAATTCTGAACGTCTATGATGGGTTAATAATGGCGCACGTTGTCGTTTTAGACTATTTATCGGTCTACACTTCCGTTAACAAAAAAATAACTTATTTCGAGGCTTTCCCTTATCAAGAGGCTTCATTTTGAATGAAAAAAATCAAAGATTTTGCAATTCGAATTTTGAACTCTATGATGGGTTAAACACGCGCTTCTTGTCCACGTTGTTGTTTTAGACCATTTATCGGTCTACACTTCCGTTAACCAAACATTATCTATTTCGAGGCTTTATCCCATCAAAAAGGCTTAATTTTGAATAAAAAAACTCAAAGACTTTGCAATTCGAATTTTGAACTCTATGATCGGTTAAACACGCGCTTCTTGTCCACGTTGTCGTTTTAGACCATTTATCGGTCTACACTTCCGTTAACCAAACATTATCTATTTCGAGGCTTTCACCCATCAAAAAGGCTTAATTTTGAATGAAAAATACTCTAAGATTTTCCTATTCGAATTCTGAATGTTTTCGATGGTTAAACATGCGCTTATTGTCCACGTTGTTGTTTTAGACCATTTATCGGTCTACATTTTCGTTAACCAAAATAATTTATTTCGAGGCTTTCCCCCATCAAAAGGCTACATTTCCAATGAAAAAAACTCAAAGATTTTGCAATTCGAATTTTGAATCTCTATGATGGGTTAAACACGCGCTTCTTGTCCACATTGCCGTTTTAACCCATTTATTGGTCTACAATTCCATTAACCAAAAATAATTTATTTCGAAGCTTTCTGATGCGGATAAGGCTAGCACATAATCAAGAACGTGGATTGAAGCATACATAGGCCCAAATCATGGGTTCGATTACAAGGGTCGTGCAAGAAAATTCAAAGAAGATCGTATTTTTATTATTTTTAAATTATAGGACTTGTTTATTATTTTATTATTCAATTAGGATTAGGAATGTTTTCCTTATTCAATTAGGATTCTTTTAGGAGTATTTCCTTAGTCAAATGGAATATTCAATTAGTAATGTTTTAGTCAATTAGGATTGTTTTACTTCCTTATTGTGTTAGAATTAGTAATTATTTTCTACACCTTATTTAAAGGAGATGATTGTATTATTATATTAGAGAGTTTCGGATTAATAAAATTGTGAGAGCTTTTCTCCTTTGTTCTTTTAGAACATGTTGAACAAATCCGGTTTGTCCGTAATGTTCATTCGACTTATTAATTGATTCACTGTCATCAATTGTGGCGTCATTCATGTATACCAAGGTTCGCATCTTTCTATAGGTGTTGGGTCGCGGTGTCCATCAATCCATCTATCCTTATATACCAAGGTTCTTGCTTCTTTATAAGCAACGGGTCGCGGTGCCATTCAAATCGAATTGTAGAAACGGACCAAGTTTATTAATTTGTTATGATTTTCATGTGTATCTGTGTTGGGGTTCGCACAACCAATTCGTTGTGTTTGCGGGTTTCATGCGATATCACCGTAGGTCGTATCAATTAATGACGCGATCCCGGATCGTCTTTCCTAGCCAGGCTAATGGATCCTCAACCCTTGAACTACGAACATAGCAAGAACCTTGGAATACGTCGAAAAGATGGAAGGCAGAAACCTCAACCCAACGCTTAAAGAAACGCAAACCTCGGTATAATGAATGACGCCACAATCTAGTGTGGTTGCTAGATTGATAAGTCAAGAACAATTGAATTAATTCAATTCAACATGTTCTTAGAGAACACAAAGAGAGAACTCTCAGTATTATTAATCATCAAACTCTTATAATAAAACAATAATGTGCCTCCTTTAAGTAGGAGTAAACAAAGCTAGAATCCTAATTCAAAAAGGAAACTAATTCCTACTTAGAAAAGGAAAATAATAACTCCTATAATATTCCTAATGCAATAAGGAAACTAATAAACAATCTAAAATAAGCCCAATACATTCCTAACAAAGAAAGGCTCTAAATAATAATAATCCTTGGGCTTTAAGAAATATAAAATAATTAATTAAAACTAATTAAATTCTTGAGCCAACCGGCCGTGAGAATATGCAAGAACATAAGGCTAATTTCTTGGCTAAAGAGGCTAGGCTGGATCACATCATTCCCCTCTTCTTCAAGAAGATTTGTCATCGAATCTGGCTTACCCATTCCTCAATTCAGCCAGTCTTTAACAACATCGACATTTGGACGCTGCTTTGGAACTTGGAATCTCCCATGCCAATAGAACAGATATTTTGAATACTTTTCATTACTCCGTCAGAACTCAACATGAGATAATTCTGTTCATCCTTGCCGTGAAAACAAATATTTCGAATATCTTCGACGCTTAATCCTCCTTGCAAAGCAAAACTTCTCGAAGTTCAAACCATACTGCAATGCAATCCTCTGCAACTTGTTGAAGAAATCTAACAACATAAAGTGTGGATGGACATCAAAGCTGATACGAACCACGCCAACAACGTGACGAAACCGTAGCAAATATGGACCTAAGATCGTTTCTATAATCAGAATGGATGGAAAACCTTGACCCCCTTGACCCTTTGCTTATATGGAAGCAAGAACCTTGGTATAAGGAATAATTATGGATGGGGAAACCGCGACCCGACACCTATAAAGAGATGTGAACCTTGGTATATTGAAGACGCCACAATCGGATATGGAAGAGCTAATTGATAAGTCGGATGTGACCGCCACGAAAAATTCAGATAAGCTCGATAGTTCCTTAAGAACCAAGAGAATTAAAAAACTCTCAAATTTTATTAATGAAAACTCACACTTGATCAACACCTTCAATGGGCCTCCATGAATTAGCTTGAGCCCATGTTGCTTGAATCAACCCATTAAGCGCTTCTTTGAATTTCTTTGCACGAGCTCTTGTAATCGGCCATACGGGAACTTGAATTGGATCTGAGCATCTTTCAATTCGCATGCTTGAGCCTGTGCTAGCTGCATCTTCATCATTCCCCTCCTCTTGAAAAGGATTTGTCCTCAAATCATCACCTGCAGAGAAAGGACTTAAATTGGAAATGTTAAAGGTAGCACTTATATTGTACTCTCCAGGTAATTCTAGTTTGTAGGCATTGTCATTGATGCGTTCTAACACTTGAAATGGTCTATCTCCCCTTGGAAGAAGTTTAGAACGCCGATGCTGCGGAAAACGTTCCTTCCGTAAATGTAGCCAAACCTAATCTCCTGGTTCAAACACTATCTTCTTGCGCCCTTTGTTGGCTTGTTGAGCATATTGTTCTGTCCTTCTTTCAATGTTTAGTCTTGCTTTCTCATGAATCTGTTTTACAAGTTTAGCTTTCTTTTTGCCATCTAAGTTTACTCGTTCACTCAGAGGTAGAGGAGTTAAATCCAAAGGAGATAACGGATTAAAATCATAAACAATCTCAAATGGTGAATACTTAGTAGCAGATTGAATAGATCGATTATAAACAAACTCAACATGTGGCAAACAATCCTCCCATATTTTCAGGTTCTTCCTAATCATAGCACGCAACAAAGTAGATAAAGTTCTATTCATAACTTCAGTTTGACCATCAGTTTGAGGATGACAAGTAGTAGAAAACAATAACTTGGTTCCTAACTTTGCCCACAAAGTCTTCCAAAAGTAACTCAAGAACTTTGCATCTCTATCAGAAACAATGGTCCTAGGCATGCCATGCAACCTAACAATTTCTTTGAAGAACAAATCGGCTATATGAGATGCATCATCGGTTTTGTGACATGCAATGAAGTGTGCCATTTTTGAAAACCTATCTACAACAACAAAAACCGAATCTTTCCCCCTCTTAGTCCTAGGTAAACCCAAAATGAAATCCATAGAAATATCATTCCAAGGTTCACTAGGTATAGGTAATGGGGTGTACAAACCATGGGGTTTTAGCTTAGATTTAGCTTGTTTACAAGTGATACACTTCTCACAGATTCGTTCCACATCACGTTTCATACGAGGCCAAAAGAAATGTTCATGCAAAACTCCTAAAGTCTTAGCTACACCAAAATGACCCATCAAACCCCCACCATGAGCTTCTCTAACAAGCAATTCACGTAAAGAACAAATAGGCACACATAATTTATTTTCCCGAAATAAGAAACCATTATGCCTATAGAATTTACCAAAAGACACTCTCTAACTTGCATTAAACACATCACCAAAATCAGCATCATGTGCATACAAATCTTTAATGTATTCAAAGCCAAGCAATTTTGCATCTAAAGTGGAAATCCAAGCATACCTTCAGGACAATGCATCAGCCACCACATTCTCCTTACCTTGCTTGTATTTGATCACATAAGGAAATGTTTCAATGAATTCCACCCACTTGGCATGGCGTTTGTTCAACTTTTGTTGTCCTTTCAAATACTTCAATGATTCATGATCCGTGTGAATCACAAATTCCTTTGGCCACAAATAGTGCTGCCATGTTTCTAAAGCTCGAACCAATGCATACATCTCCTTGTCATAAGTTCGGTAGTTTAAGGCTGCCCCGCTTAGTTTTTTGCTGAAATATGCAATTGGTCGTCCCTCCTGTGTAAGAACTGTGCCTACGCCAATACCTAAAGCATCACATTCAATCTCGAACGTTCTAGTAAAGTTAGGTAAAGACAACAAGGGGGCATTATAAGCTTTTCTTTGATAAGCTGAAATGCTTTCTCTTGCTCTTTTCCCCATTTAAATCCAACGTTCTTCTTGATGACCTCTGTAAGTGGTGCGGCTATGCTACTAAAGTCTTTCACGAACCGCCGGTAAAAGCTAGCAAGTCCATGGAAACTTCGAACATTCCCCACACTTGTAGGACTTGGCCATTCTTGTATAGCATGTACTTTTTCTTCATTAACCTGTATACCTTGTGCACTAACAACAAAGCCAAGAAACACAAGCTTATCCGTGCAAAAAGTACACTTTTTCATGTTAGCAAATAACGTTTCTTTCCTAAGCACATCTAAAACAGTTTTCAAATGTACTACATGATCATCCAAGTTTTTGCTATAAATAAGTATATCATCAAAATAGACAACAACAAATCTGCCTATAAATGTACGCAAAACATGATTCATAAGTCTCATAAAAGTGCTCAAAGCATTAGTTAATCCAAAAGGCATAACTAACCACTCATATAAACCATATTTTGTTTTAAAAGCGGTTTTTCATTCATCTCCTTCTTTCATTCTAATTTGATGATAACCACTCTTTAGATCAATCTTAGAAAATACACAAGAACCATGTAACTCATCTAGCATATCATCTAAGCGTGGAATAGGATAACGATACTTTACCGTTATGTTATTGATGGCTCTGCAGTCAACACACATTCTCCACGTCCCATCCTTCTTAGGTACTAGCAATACCGGAACGGCACATGGACTCATGCTTTCTCTCACGTATCCATTTTCCATTAATTCGCTAACCTGCCTTTAAAGTTCCTTTGTCTCCTCCGGATTGCTTCTATAGGCTGGTCGATTTGGAATGGCTGCACCAGGCACGAAGTCAATTTGATGTTCAATTCCTCGATTTGGAGCTATTCCATGTGGTGTTTCCTCGGGAAAAACATCTTCATAATCCTGCAAAAGAGATACAATAGAACTAGGCAAAGCAGAGTTAAGTTCGTTAGTGTTTAAAAATGCCTCTTTGTACAAAAGTACAATCATCGGCTGATTTGAAAACATTGCTCTCTTAATTTCATTGGCCTTTGCATAGAAACTCTTTTGTTTTCTCTCAGATTTTTTTTCAAAGGCCGAAATTTGATTTTTTTTTTCTCTTTTTTTTCTCAGCCTCTTTCTTTTCATCATTCTCTTTTTGCAGCCTCACTTGGTCTTGATAAATTTGCTTTGGCGACATTGGGACAAGAGTAATGGGTTTTTGATTAATTACAAAAGAGTATTTGTTGGTGAAGCCATCATGCTTAACTCGCCGATCAAATTGCCACAGTCGGCCTAATAATAAGTGTCCAGCTTGCATTGGAACTATATCGCATAAAACTTCATCTTCATATTTTCCAATGCAGAATGAAACTAACACCTGTTTATTCACCCTTACTTCACCACTATCATTGAGCCATTGCAACTTATAAGGGCGGGGATGCTTAATTGTTGGTAGCCCTAACTTTTCCACTATTATGGTGCTTGCAACATTAGTACAACTACCCCCATCAATGATCACACTACATACCTTGTCTTGCACTTGGCATATAGGATGAAAGATGTTTTCTCGCTGTACTTCTTCATCTTCTTTTACTTGCATACTTAAAGCTCTCCTTGCAACCAACAATTCTCCTTGGACAACATACTCCTCTTCATCAACATCCTCCAATGGTGGCATAGAATCGTTGTCATCTTTGTCCTCGGTCTCAATATCACCATTATCTCGAATCACCATGACTCTTTTGTTCGGACATTGATTTGCGATGTGACCCCTTCCTTGGCATTTAAAGCATTTAATATCACGATTTCGAGAAGTAGAAGAGTCAATTTTACCTTGATTTCCATTACTGCCCATCTCTTGCTTTTGCTCCGCTTTTGGCTTGGACATAACTGCTTTTCCTCCTTCTTCCATGGATTTGGCTTCCAAGAAGATGTATTCGGACTTTGGCTTGGACGTGCGCTACCCCTGCTTTTGAGTTGTCGCTCAATTTTGATAGCCATGTGCACCATATCTTCCATTTCCGCATAAGGCTGTAATTCTACCGCATTAGCAATTTCGCGGTTCAAACCTCCCAAGAACCTTGCCATAGTAGCCTCTCGATCCTCATCTACATTTGCTTGGATCATTGCAATTTCCATCTCCTTGTAATAATCCTCCACACCTCGGTTGCCTTGCGTAAGGCCTTGTAATTTTTGGTACAACTCTTGATAGTAATGACTAGGTATAAACCGCTTTCGCATTACTATCTTCATCTTTTCCCACGTTGCTATTGGACGCTCTCTATTCCGACGCCTGTTCAACATTAACTGATCCCACCAAACAATAGCATAATCAAAAAATTCAATGGCAGCAAGTTTTACCTTCTTCATCTCGGAGTAGTTGTGGCAATCGAACACCAACTCCACCTTTTTCTCCCATTCAAGATAAGCGTTGAGGTCGTTCTTTCCTTGAAATGAAGGAATCTTCATCTTAATACTACTTATGTTATTATCTTCTCTAATTCTTCCTTCTCTAATCCGTCCACCATATCTCTTATTGGTAGCCATCGGATCCCAATCATCGTCATCTTCGAACCCACCATCATAGGATTCTTCATCATTAACCCTTGCTTTTCTAGGTTGGATTCTCCTTCTCCTACGAGTAGGAGCATTATTTGATTGCTCTATTTGTGTGTTCTCTATTCGGTCTATCTGCTCGTGAACCATCTCCATTTCAGTTCTCAACATCTTCCTCATCTCCCCCAACAAAGCTTGTACTTGTAAGTTCGGAATGGTTGGTTGTTGACCCTCCTCCTCTTTCGAGGCCACTTCTTGACTTTTTGACATTGTTTATAACCTGCAAAATAGAATTAAGGACCTCACAAGCACTCCCTCACGTGTTTCTCTCAAAGAGTGTTTCACTCAATTTCACTCAAATAATGTTTCACTCAAAGAAGCACTCCCTTTTGTGTTTCACCACTCTTGCTCTCTCTTTCTCTCTCTCTTTTTACTAGTATTAAATTTCACTTGGTTCTTATGAAACTAATTCAAACCAATATCAAAATTCCACCAGCAATTCACAAAGAGAATACCAAGAAAAATTTAGATTTTAAACAAGAATGCAAGGAACAAGAACAATAAAGTTTTTGAAAGCACGAGAAAAATTACCACAACAATTTTGGGGATGGATAAACTAACTTGATAACATGAAGAGGTTTTATGGATGAATTGAAGCAAATTCCTAATTGACAACTAAAGAAGCAAATTGCAATTCACGAAAAAAAAAATTACCCAATCGCGAATTAGCTGTAACTTTCGATTGAACCATTGGATTATCCTGAATTTTGGATATGTTGTTCGGAACACAAAGTTACCATATAGCATAGAAATTAGGGCGATCAGAAGTCGTTTCAATGATGAAAACAACTGATTTTCGCAGCCCAACGAAATTTAGAAAGAAAACAATCTGAACAATTTTTTTTGAAGCTACGAATAAGGCTTGAAATTGGAAAGAATAATAAGTAATAGAAATTGATATGAATAACTAAATGGATAGGAATTCTGAGAATAGAACCTGACCTCTGATACGAACCACACCAACAACGTGAAGAAACTCGTAGCAAATACGGACCTAAGATCGTTTCTATAATCAGAATGGATGGAAAACCTTGACCCTTTGCTTATATGGAAGCAAGAACTTTGGTATAAGGAATAATTATGGATGGGGAAACCGCGACCCGACACCTATAAAGAGATGTGAACCTTGGTATATTGAAGACGCCACAATCGGATATGGAAGAGCCGATTGATAAATCGGATGTGAACGCCACGGAAAATTCCGATAAGTTCTATAGTTCCTTAAGAACCAAGAGAATTAAAAACTCTCAAATTTTATTAATGAAAACTCACACTTGATCAATACCTTCAATGGGCCTCCATGAATTAGCTTAAGCCCATGTTGCTTCAACACCTTCAATGGGCCTCCATGAATTAGCTTGAGCCCATGTTGCTTGAATCAGCCCATTAAGCGCTTCTTTGAATTTCTTTGCATGAGCTCTTGCAATCGGCCCTACAAGAACTTGAATTGGATCTGAGCATCTTTCAATTCGCATGCTTGGGCCTGTGCTAGCCGCATCTTCATCAAAAGCGATCCACTCAAATGAAATAAATATGCTCAACATTGTCAATCTTCAACTCAGCTCGAACATCATCTTCTTTCTTGGTAGAAATATTATCCAAGTTAGCAATGTTAGTTGAAGTCTCTTGCTCATTGACTCGCCCCTCAATTAAAATCAATTGGCCTCCCTTGATGCAGTTCTCACCCATATCCACACCTACGGCGGAAAGTGCTTGCACTTGTGGTTCTTCAACTTGCACTAGAGCTTCTTCATCTCCCTCTTCTTGCAAGCTTGGAATTAAACCTTCAACCCACAACTCACCTTCTTCAGCCATCACTTCCATTTCCTCGATCTCATCGGTTTCCAGCTTATTCTCCAATGGCGGCTTAGATATGGTTGCTTTTTCCTCCTCTTTACAATGATTTGATTTGCAAGATAACGCATTCGGACTTGGCTCTTCGCTGCCCCTCATATGGAATTCAAGAAAAGCCTCCATCATCTTCCCCAATTTATGCCATTCTTCGGGATCATTCAAAAGAGTTTTCTTCTTGATGCTACTCATATTATTGTCTCGAACCCGACTTTCTCCAACATCACCACCATGTCTTCCATTAGTAACACCAGAATCCCATTCACCTTCAAATTTAAATTTACGAGGCTGACCTTTCAAATTCTCTTTAGGAGATTTATTCAACCGCATGCGCCGTTCAATCTCTAATTGCATTAATCGCGCACTATAGCGTTTAATCTCCTCTTGAAGCCACCTTTCTCCATATTCAAAGTTTAGACAAGACATAGTTGCTGCAAAATAAGGATTAGGGCAATAAAAATAATCCTTACCAAACTCCCTTTCGTGTTTCGCTCGATTGATGTCACTGTGATTTTTTTTTCGCCCGTGTTTGTCGCTCAAAGTATTGATTGATATACTCACAATTTTTCTCTTTGGAACTCCAAAACAAGTTGAATAATATGAATATTACAAGTCCTCAACAACCAATCGCGCACCCACAATTAAATTGGACGCGTTAAAAAAAATAAATTACCAAGGATTTAAAGAAACCAATTTTTAGCAAAATTAAGAGCCAAACGAATTTCTAGAATTGCTAAAGTATGCAAGCAGAATTTTAAAACAATGGCAACAAACAAATCCCTAATTTAACGCAAATCAAATATCCTATGACTTTATAAATTTTTCCCAATCAAACGGAATTTATATGGACCAAAATCACAGGATGAAAAACCCAACAAGAAGTATTAATGAATAATCTAGGATTTTTTTTTAGATATTTAAACCTCCATAATTGAAACTTTAATGAAAAATATTCACAAACCAACCCTAACAATAATCAAAATTCGATTCTAGGGTTCTTCCAACAAAGAAAATAAAAAAAAAGTATTTTTTTCCTTTTTTTTCTTTAGAAAACACTATTCACAGGTACTGTTCACGATTACTGTTCATTGTACTATTCACGCACTGTTTACGATTAGTGTTCACCGCACTGTTCACGATTACTGTTCACTTTTTATTTATTTATTTATTTATTTTCAGAATCTATAAACCCTAACCCAATTTTTTTTGGAATAAGATTAAAAAGATCTAGGGTTTCAAGAATTTACTAGGAAATTGAAAGAACAAGAAACTAAGATAGAAAACCTGGATAGAAAGTCTCCTCTGATACCAATGACGCGATCCCGGATCGTCTTTCCTAGCCATGCTAATGGATCCTCAACCCTAGAACTAAGAACGTAGCAAAAATCTTGGAATACGTCGAAAAGATGGAAGGCGGAAACCTCAACCCAGCACTTAAAGAAGCGCGAACCTCGGTATGATGAATGACGCCACAATCTAGTGTGGTTGCTAGATTGATAAGTCAAGAACAATTGAATTAATTCAATTCAACTTGTTCAACATGTTCTTAGAGAACACAAAGAGAGAACTCTCAATATTATTAAACATCAAACTCTTATAATAAAACAATAATGTGCATCCTTTAAATAGGAGTAAACAAAGCTAGAATCCTAATTCAAAAAGGAAACTAATTCCTACTTAGAAAAGGAAAATAATAACTCCTATAATATTCCTAATGCAAAAAGGAAACTAATAAACAATCTAAAATAAGCCCAATACATTCCTAACAAGGAAACACTCTAAATAATAATAATCCTTGGGCTTTAAGAAATGTAAAATAAATAATTAAAACTAATTAAATTCTTAAGCCATCCGGTCGTGAGAATACGCAAGAACATAAGGCTAACTTCTTGCCTAAAGAGGCTAGGTTGGATCACTTCACTTTCTCCCTTCAAAAGATTTCAGTTTGAATGAAAAAAACTTAAGGATTTTGTAATTCGAATTTTGAAAGTCTATGATGGATTAAACACGCACTTATTGCCCACATTTTAGATCATTTATCAGTCTACACTTTCGTTAACAAAAAATAATTTATTTTGACGCTTTCCCCATTAAAAGGATTCTTTTGGAATGAAAAACACTTTGAGATTTTCTTATTTGAATTCTAAACGTTTACGATAGGTTAAACATGGGCTTATTGTCCGTTTTAGACCATTTATCGGTCTACACTTCTGTTAATCAAAAATAATTTATTTCGAGGCTTTCCCGCATCAAAAGGCTTCATTTTGAATAAAAAAAACTCTAAGTTTTTCCTATTCGAATTATGAACGACTCTAACGTGTTAAACACGCGCTTATTGCTCACGTTGTCATTTTTGGCCATTTATCGATCTACACTTCCGTTAACCAAAAATAATTTATTTCGAGGCTTTCCCCCATCAAAAGGATTCTTTTTGAATGCAAAACATTCTAAGATTTTCCTATTTGAATTCTAAACATTTACCATGGAACATGCCCACATTGTCGTTTTAGGCCATTTATCAGTCTACACTTGCGTTAACAAAAAACAATTTAATTCGAGGCTTTCTCCATTCAAAAGGTTTCACTTTGAATGAAAAAAACTCAAAGATTTTGCAATTCAAATTCTGAACGTCTATGATGGCTTAAACATGCACTTATTGCCCACATTGTCATTTTAGACCATTTAACGGTCTACACTTCCGTTAACCAAAGATAATTTGTTTCAAGGCTTTCCCCCATCAAAAGGCTACATTTCCAATGAAAAAAACTCAAAGATTTTGCAATTCAAATTCTGAACGTCTATGATGGCTTAAACGCACACTTATTGCCCACATTGCCATTTTAGACCATTTATCGGTCTACACTTCCGTTAACTAAAAATAATTTATTTTGAGGCTTTCCCCCATCAAAAGGATTCTTTTTGAATGAAAAACACTCTACGATTTTCCTATTTGAATTCTGAACGTTTACGATGGTCTAAACATGCCCACGTTGTCGTTTTAGACCATTTATCGGTCTACACTTCCGTTAACATAAAATAATTTATTTCGAAGCTTTCTCCATTCAAAAGGTTTCATTTTGAATGAAAAAAACTCAAAGATTTTGCAATTCAAATTTTGAACGTCTATGATGGCCTAAACATGCACTTATTGCCCACATTGTCATTTTAGACCATTTAACGGTCTACACTTTCGTGAACCAAAAATAATTTGTTTCGAGGCTTTCCCCATGAAAAGGCTACATTTCCAATGAAAAAAACTCAAAGATTTTGCAATTCGAATTCTGAACGTCTATGATAGGTTAAACACGTGTTTCTTGTCCACATTGTCGTTTTAGACCATTTATCGGTCTACATTCCCGATAACCAAAAATAATTTATTTCAAGGCTTTCTCCCTTCAAAAGGTTTCAGTTTGAATGAAAAAAACTCAAACATTTTGCAATTCAAATTTTGAATGTCTATGATGGCTTAAACACGCACTTATTGCCCACATTGTCATTTTAGACCATTTAACCGTCTACACTTCCGTTAACCAAAAATAATTTGTTTCGAGGCTTTCCCCCATCAAAAGGCTACATTTCCAATGAAAAAAACCCAAAGATTTTGCAATCCGAATTCTGAACGTCTAAGATGGGTTAAACACGTGTTTCTTGTCCACGTTGTTTTAGACCATTTATCGGTCTACATTTCCGATAACCAAAAATAATTTATTTCGAGGCTTTCTCCCTTTAAAAGGTTTCAGTTTGAATGAAAAAAACTCAAAGATTTTACAATTCGAATTGTGAACGTCTATGATGGATTAAACACGCACTTATTGCCCACATTGTCATTTTAGACCATTTATCGGTCTACATTTCCGTTAACCAAAAATAATTTATTTCGAGGGTTTCCCCCATCAAAAGGATTCTTTTGGAATGAAAATCATTCTGATATTTTTTTTATTCGAATTTGGAACGTTTGCGATGGGTTAAACAAGCGCTTATTGTACATATTGTCGTTTTAGACCATTTATCGGTCTACACTTCCGTTAGCCGAAAATAATTTATTTCGAGACTTTGCCCATGAAAAGGCGTAATTTTGAATGAAAAAAACACTCAAAGTATTTCCTATGTGTTAAACACACGCTTATTGCTCACGTGGTCATTTTAGACCATTTAACGGTCTACACTTCGGTTAACCAAAAATAATTTGTTTGGAGGCTTTCCCCCATCAAATGGCTACATTTCCAATGAAAAAAACTCAAAGATTTTGCAATTCGAATTCTGAACGTCATTGATGGGTTAAACACGTGTTTCTTGTCCACATTGTCATTTTAGACCATTTATCGGTCTACAATTCCGATAACCAAAAATAATTTGTTTCGAGGCTTTCTCCCTTCAAAAGGTTTCAGTTTAAAGGAAAAAGACTAAATGATTTTGCAATTCGAATTCTGAACGTCTATGATGGATTAAACACGAACTTATTGCCCACATTGTTATTTTAGACCATTTATCAGTCTACACTTCCGTAAACCAAAAATAATTTATTTCGAGGATTTCCCCCATCAAAAGGATTCTTTTTGAATGAAAACATTCTAAGATTTTCTTATTCGAATTCTGAACGTTTCCGATGGGTTAAACATGCGCTTATTGTCCACGTCGTTTTGGACCATTTATCGGTCTACTTTTCTGTTAACCAAAAATAATTTATTTCGAGGCTTTCCCCCATCAGAAAGCTTCATTTTTAATGAAAACAAACTCAAAGTTTTTCCTATTCGAATTCTGAACGACTACAATGTGTTGGACATGCGCTTATTGCGCACGTTGTCATTTTAGACCATTTAACGGTCTACACTTCGGTTAACCAAAAATGATTTGTTTCGAAGCTTTCCCCCATCAAAAGGCTACATTTCCAATGAAAAAACTCAAAATTTTTGTAATTCGAATTCTGAACGTCTACGATGGGTTAAACATGCGCTTATTGTCAACATTGTCATTTTAGACAATTTATCTGTCTACAATTCTGTTAACCAAAAATAATTTATTTCGAGGCTTTCCCCCTTCCAAAGATTTCAGTTTGAATGAAAAAAACTTAAAGATTTTGCAAGTCGACTTATGAACGTCTTTGATGGATTAACCATGCACTTATTGCCCACTTGTCATTTTAGACCATTTATCGGTCTACACTTTCGTTAACCAAAAATAATTTATTGCGAGGCTCTCCCCCATCAAAAGGATTCTTTTTGAATGAAAAAAAACTCAAAGTTTTTCCTATTAGAATTCTAAACGTCTAAGATGGATTAAACACGCCCTTATTGCCCACATTGTCAATTTAGACCATTTATCGGTCTACACTTCCGTTAACCAAATGTAATTTATTTCAAGGCTTTCCCCCATTAATAGGATTCTTTTTGAATGAAAAACACTCTAAGATTTTCTTATTCGAATTCTAAACGTTTACGATGGGTTAAACAAGCGCTTATTGTCCACATTGTCGTTTTAGACCATTTATCGGTCTACACTTCCGTTAACCAAAAATAATTTATTTCGAGGCTTTCTCCCTAAAAAAGGTGTCAGTTTGAATGAAAAAAATTCAAAGATCCTGCAATGCAAATTCTGAACGTCTTTGATGGGTTAAACACACTTATTACCCACAGTGGCATTTTAGACCATTTATCGGTCTACAACTTCCGTAAGCCAAAAATAAATCATTTCGAGGATTTCCCACATCAAATGGAATCTTTTTGAATGAAAACACTCTAAGATTTTCTTATTCGAATTCTGAACATTTCCGATGGGTTAAACATGCGCTTATTGTCCACATTGTCGTTTTAGACCATCTCGGTCTACACTTCCGTTAACCAAAAATAATTTATTTCGAGGCTTCCCCCCAGCAAAAGGCTTCATTTTGAATGAAAAAAAACTCAAAGTTTTTCCTATTTGAATTCTGAACGACTTTGACGTGTTGAACACGCGCTTACTGCTTATGTTGTCATTTTAGACCATTTATCGGTCTATACTTCCGTTAACCAAAAATAATTAATTTTGAGGCTTTTCCCATCAAAAGGCTTCATTTAGAAGGAAAAAAAAAACTCAAAGTTTTTCCTATTTGAATTTTGAACGACTATGATGTGTTAAACACGCGCTTATTGCTCACGTTGTCATTTTAAACCATTTATCGGTTTGCACTTCCGTTAACCAAAAATAATTTATTTCGAGGCTTTCCCCCATTAAAAGGATTCTTTTTGAATGAAAAACACTCTAAGATTTTCCTACTTGAATTCTGAACATTTACGATGGGTTAAACATGCCCACGTTGTCGTTTTAGAAAATTTATCAGTCTACACTTCCGTTAATCAAAAATAATTTATTTCGAGGCATTCTCCCTTCAAAAGGTTTAATTTTGAATGAAAACACTCTAAGATTTTCTTATTCGAATTTCGAACGTTTTCGATGGGTTAAACACGCACTTATTGCCCACATTGTCATTTTAGACCATTTATCGGTCTACACTTCCGTTAATCAAAATTAATTTATTTTGAGGCTTTCCCACATCAAAAGGATTCTTTTGGTATGAAGAACACTCTATGATTTTCTTATTCGAATTCTTTACGTTTCCGATGGGTTAAACATGTGCTTATTGTCCACGTTGTCGTTTTAAACCATTTACCTACACTTCTGTCAACCAAAAATAATTTTTTTAGAGACTTTCCCCCCATCAAAAGGCTTCATTTTGAATGAAAAAAAACTCAAAGTTTTTCCTGTTCGAATTCTGAACGACTATGATGTGTTAAACACGTGCTTATTGCTCACGTTGTCATTTTTGACCATTTATCGATCTACACGTCTGTTAACCAAAATCAATTTATTTAGAGGCTTTCTCCCTTCAAAAGGTTTCAATTTGAATGAAAAAAACTCAAAAATTTTGCAATTCGAATTATGAACGTCTATAATGGGTTAAACACACTTATTATTGACCACTTTGTTATTTTAGACCATTTATCGTTCTACACTTCCGTAAACCAAAAATAATTAATTTCAAGGATTTACCCCATCAAAAGGATTCTTTTTGAATGAAAACACGCTAAGATTTTCTTATTCGAATTCTGGACGTTTCCTATGGGTTAAACATGCGCTTTTCTCCGTTTTAGACCATTTATCGGTCTATACTTCTGTTAACCAAAATAATTTTTTTCGAGGCTTTCCCCCATCAAAAGGCTTCATTTTGAATGAAAAAAAACTCAAAGTTTTTCCTTTTCGAATTATGAACGACAATGATGTGTTAAACATGCGCTTATTGCTCACATTGTCATTTTTAACCATTTATCGGTTTACACTTCCGTTAATCAAAAACAATTTATTTCGAGGCTTTCTCCCTTTAAACGGTTTCAGTTTGAATGAAAGAAACTCAAAGATTTTGCAATTCGAATTCTGAACGTCTATGATGGGTTAAATTCACTTATTATTGCCCACTTTGTCATTTTAGACCATTTATCGGCCTACACTTCCGTAAACCAAAAATAATTTATTTCAATGATTTCGCCCATCAAAAGGATTCTTTTTGAATGAAAACTCTCTAAGATTTTCTTATTCGAATTCTGAACGTTTCCAATCGGCTAAACATGCGCTTATTGTCCACATTGTCATTTCGACCATTTATCAATCTTCACTTCCGTTAATCAAAAATATTTTGTTTCGAGGCTTTCCCCCATCAAAAGGCTACAACGACCGTGAAAAAAACTCAAAGATTTTACGATTCGAATTATGAACGTCGATGATGGGTTAAAAACGCACTACTTCTCCACATTGCCGTTTTAGACCATTTATCAGTATACACTTCCGTTAATCAAAAATATTTTATTTCGAAGCTTTCCCCCATCAAATGGATTCTTTTTGAATGGAAAATACTCTAAGATTTTTTTATTCGAATTCTGAGCATTTACCATGGGGTAAACAAGCGCTTATTGTCCACGTTGTAGTTTTAGACCATTTATCGGTCTACGATTCTGTTAACCAAAAATAATTTATTTCGAGGCTTTCCCCCATCAAAAGAATTCTTTTCGAATGAAAAACACTCTAAGATTTTCTTATTCGAATTTTCAACGTTTAAGAAAGGTTAAACATGCACTTATTGTCCGCGTTGTCGTTTTAGACCATTTATCCTTCTTCACTTCCGTTAACCAAAAATAATTTATTTCCAGGCTTTCCCCATCAAAAGGCTTCATTTTGAATTAAAAAAAAAACTCAAAGTTTTTCCTATTCAAATTTTGAACAACTATGATGTGTTAAACACGCGCTTATTGCTGACATTTTCATTTTAGACCATTTAACGGTCTACACTTCCATTAACCAAAAATAATTTGTTTCGAGGCTTTCCCCCATCAAAAGGCTACATTTGCAATGAAAAAACTCAAAGATTTTATAATTCGAATTCTGAACGTCTATGATGGGTTAAACACGCGCTACTTGTCCACATTGTCGTTCTAGACCATTTATCAGTCTACAATTCCGTTAACCAAAAATAATTTATTTTGAGGCTTTCTCCCTTCAAAAGGTTTCAGTTTGAATGAAAAGAACTCAAAGATTTTACTATTCGAATTCTGAACGTTTACGATGGGTTAAACATGCGCTTATTATTGTCCACATTGTCATTTTAGACCATTTATTGGTCTACACTTTCGTTAACCAAAAATAATTTATTTTGATGTTTGCCCCCATCAAAAGGCTATATTTCCAATCAAAAAAACTCAAAGATTTTTTAATTCGAATTATGAACGTCTATGATTGGTTAAACACGCACTTATTACCCACATTGTCATTTTAGACCATTGATCGGTCAACACTTCCGTTAACAAAAAATAATTTATTTCGAGGCTTTCCCCCATCAAAAGGATTCTTTTGGAATGAAAAACACTCTAAGATTTTTTTATTCGAATTCTGAACGTTTGCGATGGCTAAAACATGCACTTATTGTTCACGCTGTCATTTTAAACCATTTATCGGTCTAAACTTCCGTTAACCAGAAATAATTTATTTCGAGGCTTTTGCCATCAAAAGGCTACATTTCCAATCAATAAAACTCAAAGATTTTGCAATTCAAATTCTAAACGTCCGTGATGGGTTAAACACGCGCTTCTTGTCCAGATTGTCGGTTAGACCATTTATCAGTCTACAATTCCTTTAACCAAAAATAATTTATTTCGAGACTTTCTCCCTTCAAAATGTTTTAATTTGAATGAAAAAACCTCAAATATTTTGCAATTCAAAATCTGAACATCTATGATGGGTTAAACACGCGCTTCTTTCTCACATTGTATTTTAGACAATTTATCGGTCAACACTTCCGTTAACCAAAATTAATTTATTTCGAGGCTTTCCCCCATCAAAAGATTGTTTTTGAATGAAAAACACTCTAATATTTTCTTATTCGAATTCTGAACGTTTACGATGGGTTAAACATGCGCTTATTGTACGCGTTGTTGTTTTTAGACCATTTATCAGTCTACACTTTCGTTAACAAAAAATAATTTTATCTCGAGTCTTTCCCCCATCAAAAGGCTTCATTTTGAATGAAAAAAAACTCTAAGTTTTTCCTATTCGAATTCTGAACACTAAACACGCGCTTATTGCTCACATTATCATTTTAGACATTTATCGGTTTACACTTCCGTTAACCAAAAATAATCTATTTCGAGGCTTTCCCTCGTCAAAAGGATTCTTTTTGAATGAAAAAAAACTCTAAGTTTTTCCTATTCGAATTCTAAACACTAAACACGCACTTATTGCTCACGTTGTCATTTTAGACCATTTATGATGGCTTAAACATGCACTTATTGCCCACATTGTCATTTTAGACCCTTTATCGGTCTATACTTCCGTTAACCAAAAATAATTTATCTCGAGTCTTTCCCCCATCAAAAGGCTTCATTTTCAATGGAAAAAAACCTCAAAGTTTTTCCTATTTGAATTCTGAATGTCTATGATGGGTTAAACAAGAACTTATTGCCCACATTGTCATTTTAGACCATTTATCGGTCTACACTTTCATTAAGCAAAAAAAAAATTATTTTGAGGCTTTACTCCATGAAAAGGATTCTTTTTGAATGAAAAACACTATAAAATTTTCCTATTTGAATTCTCAACGTTACAATGGGTTAAACAAGCGCTTATTATTGTCCACGTTGTCGTCTTTTTCAAATGAAAACACTCTATGATTTTCTAATTGAATTTTGAAAGTTTAAGATGGGTTAAAATGTGCTTTATTGTCTACGTTGTCGTTTTAGACCATTTATCGGTCTTCACTTCCGTTAACAAGAAATAATTTACGTCAAGGCTTTCACCCATCAAAAGAATTCTTTTGGAATGAAAAACACACTAAGATTTTCTTATTCGAATTTTGAACGTATACGATGGTTTTAAACATGCGCTTATTGTCCACATTGTCGATTTAGACCATTTATCGGTCCACACTTCCATTAAAGAAAAATAATTTATTTCGAGGCTTTCCCCCATCAAAAGGCTTCATTTTAAATGAAAAAAAACTCAAAGTTTTTCATATTCGAATTCTGAACGACTATGATGTGTTAAACACGCGCTCATTGCTCACGTTGTCATTTTAGACCATTTATCGGCCTACACTTCCGTTAACCAAAAATAATTTATTTTTTGGCTTTCCCCCATCAAAAGGATTCTTTGAATGAAAAACACTCTAGGATTTTCTTATTCGAATTCCGAAGTTTTTTTTACGTTTACGATGGGTTAAACACGCGCTTCTTGTCCACGTTGTCTTTTAGACCATTTATCGGTGTACACTTCCGTTAACCAAAAATAATTTATTTCAAGGCTTTCTCCCTTCAAAAGGTTTCAGTTTGATTGAAAAAAACTCAAAGATTTTGCCATTCGAATTATGAACTCTATGATGGGTTAAACACGCGCTTAATGACCACATTGTCATTTCAGACCATTTATCAGTATGTACTTCCGTTAACCAAAAATAATTTATTTCGAGGCTTTCCCCCATTAAAAGGATTCTTTTGGAATGAAAAACACTCTAAGACTTTTTCTTATTCGAATTCTGAACGTTGGCGATGGGTTAAACACGCGCTTCTTGTCCACGTTGTCGTTTTACACCATTTATCGGTCGACACTTCCGTTAACCAAACATAATCTATTTCGAGGCTCTCACCCATCAAAAAGACTTAATTTTGAATAAAGAAACTCAAAGATTTTGCAATTCGAATTTTGAACTCTATGATCTGTTAAACACGCGCTTCTTGTCCACGTTGTCGTTTTAGACCATTTATCGGTCTACACTTCTGTTAATCAAAAATAATTTGTTTCGAGGCTTTCCCCCTTCAAAAGGCTACATTTCCAATGGAAAAAACTCATAGATTTTGGCAATTCGAATTCTGAACTCTATGATCGGTTAAACACACGCTTGTTTGTCCACATTGTCGTTTTAATACCATTTATTGGTCTACAATTCCGTTTACCAAAATTAATTTATTTTGAAGCTTTTCTCCCATCACAAAGGATTCTTTTTGAATGAAAATCGCTCTAAGATTTTCTTTTTTCGAATTCTGAAACGTTTAAAGATGGGTTAAACACGCGCTTCTTGTCCACGTTGTCGTTTTAGACCATTTATCGGTTCACACTTCCGTTAACGAAAAATAATTTTATTACGAGGTTTTCCCCCATCAAAAGACTTCGTTTCGAATGAAAGAAAACTCAAAGTTTTTCATATTCGAATTTTGAACGACTATGATGTGTTAAACACGCGCTAATGCTCACGTTGTCATTTAAAACCCATTTAACAGTCTACACTTTTGTTAACCAAAAATAATTTTTTCGAGGCTTTCCCCCTTCAAAAGGCTACATTTCCAATGAAAAAAAATTGAAAGATTTTGCAATTCGAATTCTGAATGTCTATGATGGGTTAAACATGCGCTTCTTGTCCACAATGTCATCTTAAACCATTTAATCTTCTACAATTCCGTTAACCAAAAATAATTTATTCGAGGCTTTCTTTCCCCCTTCAAAGGTTTCAGTTTGACTGAAAAAAAACTCAAAGATTTTGCAATTTGAATTCAACGTCTATGATGATTAAACACGCACTTATTGCCAACATTGTCATTTTAGACCATTTATTGGTCTACACTTCTGTTAACCTAAAAAATTTAATTTCGAGGCATTCACCCATCAAAAGGATTATTTTGAATGAAAAAACACTCTAAAGATTTTCTTATTCGAATTTTAGAACGTTTACGATGGGTTAAACATGCACTAATTGTCCACGTCGTTTTTGACCATTTATTGGTAATACACTTCCGTAAAAAAAAATTTTTTTGAGGCTTTTTCCCCTTCAAAAGGCTTCATTTTGAATGATAAAAAACTCAAAGTTTTTCCTATTCGAATTCTGAACAACTATGATGTGTTAAACACGTGCTTATGCTGATGTTTGTCATTTTAGACCAATTATCGTCTACACTTCCTTTAACCAAAAATAATTTATTTCAAGCTTTCTCCCTTCAAAAGGTTCAGTTTGAATGAAAAAAAACTCAAAGATTTTGCTATTCGAATTCTGAACGTCTATTATGGGTTAAACACACTTATTGCCCACATTGTCATTTTAGACCATTTATCGCTACACACTTCCGTTTAACCAAAAATAATTTATTTTCAAGGCTTTCCCCCATCAAAAGTCTTCATTTTGAATGAAAAAAAACTCAAAGTTATTCATATTCGAATTCTGAACGACTATATGTGTTTAAAACACGCGCTTATTGCTCATGTTGTCATTTTAGACCAATTCATCGGTTACACTTCCGTTAACCAAAAATAATTTATTTCAAGACTTTCCCCCATCGAAAGGATTCTTTATTGATGAAAAGCACCTTAAGATTTTCTTATTTGAATTCTGAACGTTTATGATGGGTTTAACAAGCGCATGTCCACGTTGTCGTTTTAGACCATTTATCGGTCTACACTTACATTAACAAAAAATAATTTAATTTTGAGGCTTTCTTCCTTCAAAAGGATTCATTTTGAATGAACAAAACTCTAAGATTTTCCAATTCATATTCTGAACTCTATGATGGGTTAAACACGCGCTTTTTGTCCACGTTGTCGTTTTAGACCATTTATCGGTCTCCACTTCCGTTAACCAAAAAATAATTTATTTTGAGGCTTTACCCCATCAAAAGGATTCTTTTTGAAGAAAAACACTTTCCTATTCGAATTCTAACGTTTTCGATGGGTTAAACATGCGCTAATTGTTGTCCACATTGTCATTTTAGACCATTTATTGGTCTACACTTTCGTTAACCAAAAATAATTTATTTTAATGTTTGCCCCCATCAAAAGGCTATATTTCCAATCAAAAAAACTCAAAGATTTTTGTAATTCGAATTATGAACGTCGATGATGGTTAAACACGCGCTTCTTGTCCATATTGTCATTTTAGACCATATATCGGTCTACAATTCCGTTAACCAAAAAT